>JANAVB010005600.1:14718557-14795192 GCA_029216955.1 Iris pallida
TATTAATATTTTGACTTTTAGGAATTTCGATTTTACCAAAATAGCCCGGACTGGATCCGAACTGAGCCCAAGCCCATGTAGGCATCCAGTGTACACAAAGATTCCATGTAGACATATTTTAAGTAGATGCAATACCGATTATTGGATATTTTATCTTGTTATTTTTACTAGTATTATTATTGTTTTTTTATTATTATTATTTATCAATATTAATTGAGGTTATTATTACATAATAATATTTTATTATTAATGGTTATATTATTTTTGTCAAAAATATTATTATATGGTCATTAGGAATAGATAAATATAGAGGTCTTGTTTAGATTTATGGAGATACTATAGGTAATTAAATATATACATGTAGATAATATATTAGGTGTATATACATACAGGTATGTATGTATGTATGTATGAATATAAATATATAAGTGTTTATGGGTATAAATATATTTGTGTATGTGTATATATATAACTATATATGTAAGTATACACATATGTATGTATATATATATATATATATATATATATATATATATATATATATATATATATATATATATATATATATATATATATATATATATATATATATATATACCTACAGTAGTTGTTAAGAAATAAAAAAAAAGATGAAACAATAGTGGCCCAGCCCACAGGCTCGGCCCACAGGCCGAGTACTCCAGCCCGACCCACCAGCTACAACTGATCCCCAGCCCAGGTCAACCCACAATTAGGTCCAGCCGAGCCCCCACAGTATAACTAATATTTACATAGTATATAGGTATCCCGAACGAGCAGAGGAGGGGTGGAATTCGACGTAGAAACATCAAAACCCTAACCCTAACGACCCTGGCCGCACAGCCCCACAGCCCGGGCGGACCACCCCGCGGCCGTGCGCCGCCGCACCAGGCCGGAGGCCGCGCGCACGCGCACGCGCCGACTGGCTGCAACCATAGCAGTAGCAGTTGTCGGCCATGACTAGGCCGACTTCACGGCGTTGGATTTCAATGATCACTCAATAGTTTCGTGAACCATTTTCTCGGGTATGTCCCCAACTTATACAAGATTATTCCCCTTCAAGTAGATCGAATTTATATGCTTTACATTGTCTGATAAATCGACGCAAAGTCGAACGTAAAACTGTCCAAAAATAGGACAGTATTTCGATCCAGACACCCATCTTGGGAGGCCAAAATTGGTCGATCCTGATAGGAAACGCAAAATTTATTTGAACAACTTTTTAGAAAACATATACAGGATTACAACATCTTTTATAGACTCTGAATTCGTGAATTATGTAGGAAGTTATTCGATCCCAAAGTTTTCCAAAAATCTGTTTTGAAAATTATAGAAAACTAGAAAAACCCTCCACGCGACGTGCGTCCCGCCAATCCGGGCGACGTGGTCGCGAACCGAAGGCATCAAAAGCTGCGTAACGGCTTATTGGTCGTGTGGGCTTTGACGAAATTCGAATTGGTCGCGTGTGCACGACGAATTTGATGCGTATCCGTCGAAATTCCCCGTATCGGCCTCTGTGCAAATTTCTCAATTACCTTTTGCACGTTCGTCAGATCGAGGCGAAACTTGTGCTATCAGGACCGTATCATTTTTTTGGTCCTGTATGCCAAGTTTGGTCCAATTCTGAGACAGTAGATCGGATCACCGTTTTGCGGGCCCCACGGTTCGACTCAACGGGCGATTTTGTGCACGGCCCCTCGGAATCCAAGATTGGACATACCGTTGTGTTTGTATCGGAAAACCGGATCCGTAGACATATAGTTTGATGATTTTAGAGACCTTTGACTCTGGCACGTTTTTCGGTGCAAAGCAGGTTCAACGGCGGATATCGTTTTTGTCCAAAATTACCGTTTTGCCCCTGTGTCCAGAATTAGACTTAAGGATAGGCAATCCTAGCTAATTTGACTATTCTGAGAATGTGGGTAACGTTTATTTCAGCTTTCGAAGACAGTTGTGATGACTTGGACTTTCTGACTTGTTTATTGGCGATACATTGTTGGTTCTTCGCACTGCCACCAGGCAAGTATACCTTGCCTCCCTCTACAGTTTATTTACATGCATATTTCTATTATTATATAGTTTTACTAGTTGGTTATTACTTGTGATTTGTATATCGTGCATGCTAGTATGGATATAGTACTTGTACATGGTTAGCCTTGTAGTTCCTATTGGATTGGTTCTCTCGTGTATCGTGATTGGGTCGTGTCGTGTCTTCACCTGTGTCTTGACTGAGTCGTGTCTGCAAGTCTGTGTGAGTGAACTGCTATTCCTTGTCTTTCCCACAACCTGCGAGTCCACACACGGGACGAGGGTTGCCTTTGCACCTGCGAGTCCACATACGGGGCGAGGGTGACTTGTCTTGAAGCTGACTTACGAGTACACATTCGGGGCGAGGGTTGGTATCGATTGATCTACCAACAGTTCATTTATGCATACTTGATCCTGTATCCGTGTTCATAGTTACCTGTCAGTAGCCATATGTCAGTTTCCTGTCTAGTTCATGTTTATACCATGTCTATATTATTGTATGATTAAACTGTTAGATAGGCATGTTTTATGTATCTTGCTAGTCCTTTGAGGACCTGATGATCTCTTCAGGTTTAGCATTTGCATGTAGTTAGTTAGTAGAGCGGGATGGTGGAGGATTACGATCTATGATACAGGTATTTGCTTGTGATATTAATTTATTATCCTTTCGTGCTTTATATTCAGTACCATGATATACTCTACTTATTTATAGACTCATATCATTCTTAGAGTCTAATCGGATAATGTGCTAATGGGCTGTAGACCATGACCCATACTTGTTCATTCTTGTTTATATGATTCATGTGGATTGAGATATAGTTTAGATTAGACATGATACCCATGACCTTGACAGCTTATACGTACTTGAGTCGGGCTGGAGTCCACTCGATACGTAGCTGGCTTGCTCACGAGCTCGCGTCCGAAAAGCGGGTGCGGGTCGTGACATATTTTTTTGGTGGCCCATGCAGGTCAGAGCATATCGTATCGGTTACGTAACTGTACAGATACGAGCCTGCACAACTGACTAAACCTTAGATATCTCAATCCACTCCGCCTTGAAAATTCTCCTAGAAATTTTTTACGTCCTTGAATCTCTATATTTGCTCTCGATTATACTCCCTTGTTTTTCGTACCGTTGATTCTCGTCCCTTCCTAATTCGGGGTGACGAATAATCGTGCTGTCTAGAATTCATTAGAAATTCTTAAATTATAGTATAATATTGCTTGATGATTGAATAATTTGTTGTTTGTAGATATGAGGTATTATAGTTGTCATATGCCTAGATATCTACCGGTAGAATTGTTAGCGACAAGTTAGAAGACCATACGATCTTAGTGACCATGTTTTGAGGAGTAGGGTGACCAAAGGTGGGTAGAAGTCCCCAAGTATTCGGAGTTATAAAATGGCTAGAGAAGGTTATAGAATATTTTCGAGAAATTAAAATTGAGGAGATTAAGGTAATAGTAGACTTTGAATTTTAAGGAATAGTCATGAATTGGAATTTCGAGGACGAAATTATTTTAAGGTGGGTAGATTTGTAGCTTCCCTTCCCGGAAAGTTCTTTGAAATATTTTATTATTTTTTATCTATTCATTTGATTTAAATAGTGAGTTTTTAGATTTTATAAATAATTATTTAGTTTATTATTACGGTAGATAATTTTAGCCTTGGTTAGGAATTGGAGTACAAGGTGACTAGAAATCATGGCACGGATAGGGCAGTGGCGTGCTTCGACTAGTGTATTAGCCCTGGTAGAGAAGGCCGAACCATAGTGATGTCCTAACTAAGAAAACCAGGCCAAGTTGCAAATTAATCCCTATAAATGGTTTAATTAGTTACTTATTAATATTTTGACTTTTAGGAATTTCGGTTTTACCAAAATAGTCCGGACTGGATCCGAACTGAGCCCAAGCCTATGTAGGCATCCAATGTACACAAAGATTCCATGTAGACATATTTTAAGTAGCTGCAATGTCGATTATTTGATATTTTATCTTGTTATTTTTACTAGTATTATTATTGTTTTTTTTATTATTATTATTTATCAATATTAATTGAGGTTATTATTACATAATAATATTTTATTATTAATGGTTATATTATTTTTGTCAAAAAATATTATTATATGGCCATTAAGAATAGATAAATATAGAGGTCTTATTTAGATTTATGGAGATACTATATAGGTAATTAAATACATACATGTAGATAATATATTGGGTGTATATACATACAGGTATGTATGTATGTATGTATGAATATAAATATATAAGTGTTTATGGGTATAAATATATTTGTGTATGTGTATATATATAACTATATATGTAAGTATACACATATGTATGTATATATATATAACTATATATACCTACAGTAGTTGTTAAGAAATAGAAGAAAAAAGATGAAACAATAGTGGCCCAGCCCACAAGCTCGGCCCACAGGCCGAGTACTCCAGCCCGACCCACCAGCTACAACTGATCCCCAGCCCAGGTCAACCCACAATTAGGTCCAGCCGAGCCCCCACAGTATAACTAATATTCACATAGTATATAGGTATCCCGAACGAGCAGAGGAGGGGTGGAATTCGACGTAGAAACATCAAAACCCTAACCCTAACGACCCTGGCCGCACAGCCCCACAGCCCGGGCGGACCACCCCGCGGCCGTGCGCCGCCGCACCAGGCCGGAGGCCGCGCGCGCGCGCGCGCCGACTGGCAGCAACCATAGCAGTAGCAGTAGTCGACCATGACTAGGCCAACTTCACGACGTTGGATTTCGATGATCACTCAATGGTTTCGTGAACCGTTTTCTCGGGTATGTCCCCAACTTATACAAGATTATTCTCCTTCAAGTAGATCGAATTTATATGCTTTACGTTGTCCGATAAATCGACGCAAAGTCGAACGTAAAACTGTCCAAAATAGGACAGTATTTCGATCAAGACACCCATCTTGGGAGGCCAAAATTGGTCTATCCTGATAGGAAACGTAAAATCTATTTGAACAACTTTTTAGACAACATATACAGGATTACAAAATCTTTTATAGACTATGAATTCGTGAATTATGTAGGAAGTTATTCGATCCCAAAGTTTTCCAAAAATATGTTTTGAAAATTGTAGAAAACTAGAAAAACCCTCCACGCGACGTGCGTCCCGCCAATCCAGGCGACGTGGTCACGAACCGAAGGCATCGAAAGCTGTGTAACGGCTTCGTGGTTGTGTGGGCTTTGACGGAATTCGAATTGGTCGCGTGTGCGCGACGAATTTGATGCGTATCCGTCGAAATTCCCCGTATCGGCCTCTGTACAAATTTCTCAATTACTTTGTGCACGTTCGTTAGATCGAGACGAAACTTGTGCCATCAGGACGTATCATTTTTCTGGTCCTGTATGCCAAGTTTGGTCCAATTCTGAGACAGTGGATCGGATCACCGTTTTGCGGGCCCCACGGTCCGACTCAACGGGCGATTTTGTGTACGATCCCTCGGAATCCAAGATTGGACATATCGTTGGGTTCGTATCGGAAAACCGGATCCGTAGACATATAGTTTGATGACTTTAGAGACCTTTGACTCTGGCACATTTTTCGGTGCAAGGCGGGTCCAACGGCGGACATCATTTTTGCCCGAAATTATCGATTTGCCCCTGTGTCCAGAATTGGAGTTAAGGACAGGCAATCCTAGCTAATTTGACTATTCTGAGAATGTTGGTAACGTTTATTTCAGCTTTCGGAGACAGTTGTGATGACTTGGACTTTCTGACTTGTTTATTGGCGATACATTGTTGGTTCTTCGCACTGCCACCAGGCAAGTATATCTTGCCTCCCTCTACAGTTTATTTACATGCATATTTCTTTTATTATATAGTTTTACTAGTTGGTTATTACTTGTGATTTGTATATCGTACATGCTAGTATGGATATAGTACTTGTACATGGTTAGCCTTGTAGTTCCTATTGGATTGGTTCTCTCGTGTATCGTGATTGGGTCGTGTCGTGTCTTCACCTGTAAAACCCCTAAATTTCTACTATATTTTTATCGATTTTGGTGCTGATTTAAAATTTTTGTATTGTACGTCGCGTAGTCGTATTCTACGTTGTGCGCAAACGACGTATTTCGTAATTGCTCGTCGAGTACGAATATGAACGAGCGTACATATTTTTAGAAAAATATTCTAATTTTAATTTTTATAGTTCAAAATAATTTATATAATAAATAATTTGCTATCATACAAAAATTGCTAAGTTTGTTCTTTTCATTTTAAAGGCCCTTCAACTACTAATAATAAATAATATTTTTATTGTATACTAGAAAATATATTTATGTAAATATTATTTGTGCATACATATATCATAATTATTTATTACCTTATTTTAAATAAATAGTGTAATTTTCAAAATTATTATTATTAGCATTTTTGGAAAACATATTTTCGAAATATTTGTGAGAATTTATATTTTGATTTGATTCCATGGATACATTTAAATAGTAAACTAATATCTATATTTGAAATTGATTTGATTTTAAACTAAAAGAATTTAATTTGATTTAAACATGATTTGTATTTGGAATTGGATTTGATTGCTTTTAAATTTAAACAACGAATTATCTATTTTTGGGTTTTAAAATATTCCTAGTCCATATCCAATTGGGAATTCCCACATCCTATAAATAGGCAGGTACTCCTCCAATATTTTCTCCATATTATTCTTCCACAAATCCCACAACCAACGTGAGTGCATCGTATCCGTGTTCCACCATCCATAATCTTATTTCATGTTTTTTTTTACAAATACATGATTTCTCCTTTTCGTGTTGACAATCCCGACACTATCTCCAATCCCTAAACCCTAATTTTTGATCCCCAATTCTCTAACCCTAAACCAAATTCCTGTCGTCCGTCGATGTCCCCATGTCCGCCATCACCCGTTACCCACCCGCTCGACCAATACCCTAACACCACCATTGTGGTCGGACAGCTCTCAGCCAAACCAACCACCATTGTCGTAGCAGCCCAACCCGACACACCTCCGCAGGCGAACACCCGCGGCCGCTCCCAGCAACTACCGACATCCACCAAATATACCCGTCACCACTGTTAGCTCCCACGGCACCACCATCGTCACCGGCCATAGCCGGTCGACGGCGCCTCCAACCACCGAGAATTACCACCCTTGTCACCATCGCTGACCCCGACACAGCCCCTTCCCGGTCGATTGCCAACAGCCTAGACCCCATGTCTTCTCCGGCACGCCAACCTCGACACAGTGGCCGACCCTGGCCAACTCCGGCCAACCACCCAAACCCATCACCACCCAAGAAACCAAAAGGGGAAAGAAAAACCCTAAAATTAAACCAGACCCCAACCTCACCTCGCCGAGCTTGGCCGTTCCGATCTGCCCGCCTCGCCGAGCTTGGCCGTCCCGATCTGCCAACCTCCGCCCGACTTCCGCCCTGGCTCGCAAGCTCCTCTTTTCGTCCGCCGCGCGTCCGCCGGCTAGCCCGCATGGTCGTTCCCCCGCTCTCCACTCTTCCGCCCGCCGACCGGCGCCCTCCGTCGAGTTCCCCTCCGCCTCGCTGAAACTCTCCTCCTTTCCATTCCTATTTCCTCCACGCGCCGCCGGCGCCCCCCACCACTAACCGCGCTGAGCTCCTCGTTCTCCGCAGAACCGTCGGCTGCCCTCACTTATCCACCGCGTTCCGCTGCTCCTCAGCCTTCCTCTCGACCGCGACCGTCGCCAGAAAACCCTCTTCCCGCAGCGCCTCTTCGCCGAGAGCGCCGCCCCGCTTTCACTTCTCCTCCGTCGCTCTTTCTCTTTCCCTCAACCTTTCTCCTCCGACTGACTCACTTTCTCGCTCACTCTCTGTCCTCCTTTTTTGTGTGTGTGTTGTTTACTTAGGGTGGACTCCTCGAAAGAGGAGCACCACCATCAGTGTTATTAATTCGTGTAAAATTTATTATTATTATTATTATTATTATTATTATCTTAGCTATTTTTAATATATAATTCTTATTGTAACTTTTTATTATAGTATTGTTTTTAGAAAACTAGTTATATATAGGATTTACATGGTGTATAATGATTATTATAATTTTTGTGAAATTATTATTAGTATTTTGGTTTTAATATTATTAGGATGATTGCTAACACTACTATTATTTTGAAGAGTCATATATATACATATAATATAATATAGTTTTAAAATGTTTATAAATATTTCTTGATTTTCAAAATAGTCAATAAAAAGTATAGCTTTTACCAAAATTTTATTTTTACAAAATATGGGTTTTAACTAGTTTTATTATTTTGTTTCCTTATAGTATTTTTATAGAAGATTTCAAACTAAAAATACTACTTTGACAAAACTTAGACTTTCGATTTTCCGGAATTTATTTAAGAGCATATTTTGACTAACAATATTTTAGTATTATAAATAGTTTTCCAAAATCGTATATATATATATTATTTATCAAAATTTCCTTTCGATTATCCTTTTGTCCGCGACTAAGCCCATTACTCCCAATCCCTCACCAATTCTAGACTACCTTATGTCGATCCTAACTAATTTAGCCCTTCTGGACCCAATGGAACTGTCCGTGCCACCATCCGAGGTCACCTTGCATAGTTGTTACACCGAAGGCACAGTTCGTGCCACCTTGATCATCGCAGCACACCAGGCGTCCTACCAGGCAAGACACCTTGCCATTTGCTGTTTAATTATTTTAGCTCATATTTCATGCATTATTTATTTTCTTTATGTAAAATAAACTGTGATACATGGCATAACCTGTTAGAACTTACTGTTTATTCATATTTCCTGCTATGTATTATTTTTTTTCTTACACATTAAACCTAGATTTAAGGGACTACCTTGTGTGTTGCATTCATTGGCCTTGACACGTGGTAACACGAAGTTGTGTATCGCATGTAGATCACGGACATGCGCGACTGGCTGGCCACCGGTGCGTATAAGCCGTACGATAGGAATAATCGCTAATAGAGATTGCGTGCTTAGTTTGACTTAGCGGTTATAGTGGTTTTGTGTTGTGGATACAACACAGTAGGCATTGGGCGGGGAGGACAATTCCTTAGCGTATGGGCTTCGATGCACTTTCCCTTTTGTAACCCGTGAGCTCCGCCGGAGACGCGGGTCAGCTTATCCAAGATTACTGACGGCCACTGACGTTCTGCCGAACGTTATGCTCTTATTGATTGGGCCTCTGGTGCCCCAAGGGGGGACTACGCCGATCCTGTTCAGCCAGGGCCCATGCGTAGGAAGGATTGTTCTTAACTACATTTCACTTATACTGGTTAGGCACCTTTATCCGTTAGGTACGAGTACTTTTGGTTTGGGTACTTGTATCTGACCGTGGCTTGGAACAATAACTTGTCGCGGACTAGTTTGTCACATCTTGTCCTTGTTTGGTTGTAGGTGTGACTTACTACTTCGATGAGAAGGTATTGAACCTTGTTGGGGTCCGGATACCATATTGGATTCTTAGCATGGAAAGATATGTCACCGTGAATTAGTTTACCATCTCTTGTCCTTGTTTGATTGGGGGGATGGTATGCTCGTTCAATAGGTGTGTATTGGACCATGTTATAAATTCAATTGACTTTTTTATTTGAGCAATATTTATTCAGTTTATATGGCATGATATTATGTGTCTTGTTACGTCCCTCTGAGGACCTGGTTATCTCCCCAGGTGTGTGCTATTGTCTTTCGCAGGTATTCTAGCTCTAGCCGTGATCTTTGCTATTTCTTCGAGGATGATTGCACTTGGATCATCTTCGCTTCGCTCGCCAAAAAATCATTTATTTTCCATGTATTTTTCCTTTACTTGTTGGTAGTGGATTTGTCTCCGCCCAACATATTGTATCAAGACAATTCATCATCATTATATGATATCTATTATTCATTTATTTTGTGTGGATGAGATTAGTTATGGTTCTACTGTATTTTACAGCTTACGTATTTATACGAGGCTTCCATATATTGGAGTATACTTCGTATGAATACAGCTAGCATGTCTACGTTCCTAGTCCTACATATTTTGGGACTGGGGCGTTATATGTTTTTGTGGTGGCCCATGCAGGCCAAGATAAATTGTTTGGTTACTTTACCGTACCAAGCAAGCCTGCGTATAGGATTAGAAGTCTAGGATCTCATCCACATACTTGACCTCTTTCCTCGATCCCATATTCGAATTACCGTTCGACTCATCAATTGCATCTTGCTTGATTCCTTCTATCATTATACTTATCTTCCCTTCGTGCTTGCTAGAGGTTGACCCTACTAGTTAGATGTCCCAAACACCCTTAGCTTAATTCTTTAAGTTGGATAGAATACCCCACACACCCTTGACCATTAAGAAAATACAAATGGTATTATCTATACCATAGAGACTAGAGGAATTTAACCCATTTGGTCAACCAAGCCTTGGTCAATAAAATCGTAGAATGATGGTATAGGAATAAACAAGACTTAGATCCTTATGACTCTTAGATCATTCATATTTGTTCTTATTCATCTATTATCGTGCCTATATTTTACTATCTAGACTAATGATGCTAATGTAGTCTAGTTTTTGCAAGCTTAGCCTTTTACCAAGCTTGTTCGTGACATATATGTTAATGGAGGTACCCCACTAACATATTGTCTATCAGAACCGGTGCATGATGGTCTGATCAACCAAGTGCACTTTGGTTTACTTTTAATTATCGTTCTACGTGGATGGGGACATAGCTAAACTTGTCCACTAGAGTCCCATCCGCGATTGCCTTGGCAACTCCTTTTGAAATCTATACGACCGCCTTTGAACCACGTATTTGTAATGGATACTACCGTCATTAAACTCCTTAAATCGCTTTTGCCTTCACCGATTTTTGGAAGGACGAAGGCACTTGTACTAGAACTTCCTCTAACCTTCCCATCGGCAATGACCATTCTCACTCGATGTTGCTATATCTTCATCTCAAACTACTCGGCCCTATCAAGACCCTCAAATCGCTTAATTTAAGTGAATCTATTTCGTTCTCTTAATCATGACCCTCATTCATTACCCGTGACCATACCGTATTATTTTTCTATGATCTAGATCGTGAATTCTTACGGCATGATTTGTTATAGATTGTTTTCCATCGATACCCCTTGTGTCTTCTCACCCCCCTTACGAATTCTTAATTTCGAGGACGAAATTCTTTTAAGTTGGGTAGAATGTAAAACCCCTAAATTTCTACTATATTTTTATCGATTTTGGTACTGATTTAAAATTTTTGTATTGTACGTCGCGTAGTCGTATACTACGTTGTGCGCAAACGACGTATTTCGTAATTGCTCGTCGAGTACGAATATGAACGAGCGTACATATTTTTAGAAAAATATTCTAATTTTAATTTTTATAATTCAAAATAATGTATATAATAAATACTTTGCTATCATACAAAAATTGCTAAGTTTGTTCTTTTCATTTTAAAGGCCCTTCAACTACTAATAATAAATAATATTTTTATTGTATACTAGAAAATATATTTATGTAAATATTATTTGTGCATACATATATCATAATTATTTATTACCTTATTTTAAATAAATAGTGTAATTTTCGAAATTATTATTATTAGCATTTTTGGAAAACATATTTTCGAAATATTTGTGATAATTTATATTTTGATTTGATTCCATGGATACATTTAAATAGTAAACTAATATCTATATTTGAAATTGATTTGATTTTAAACTAAAAGAATTTAATTTGATTTAAACTGGATTTGTATTTGGAATTGGATTTGATTGCTTTTAAATTTAAACTACGAATTATCTAGTTTTGGGTTTTAAAATAATCCTAGTCCATATCCAATTGGAAATTCCCACATCCTATAAATAGGCAGGTACTCCTCCAATATTTTCTCCACATTATTCTTCCACAAATCCTACAACCAACGTGAGTGCATCGTGTCCGTGTTCCACCATCCATAATCTTATTCCATGTTTTTTTTACAAATACATGATTTCTCCTTTTCGTGTCGACAATCCCGACACTATCTCCAATCCCTAAACCCTAATTTTCGATCCCCAATTCTCTAACCCAAAACCTAATTCCTGCCGTCCGTCGATGTCCCCATGTCCGCCATCACCCGTTACCCACACGCTCGACCAATACCCTAACACCACCATTGTGGTCGGACAACTCTCAGCCAAACCAACCACCATTGTCGTAGCAGCCCAACCCGACACACCTCCGCAGGCGAACACCCGCGGCCGCTCCCAGCAACTACCGACATCCACCAAATACACCGGTCACCACTGTTAGCTCCCATGGCACCACCATCGTCACCGGCCATAACCGGCCGACGGCGCCTCCAACCACCGAGAACCACCACCCTTGTCACCATCGCTGACCCCGACACTGCCCCTTCTCGGTCGACTACCAACAGCCCAGACCCCATGTCTTCTCCGGCACGCCAACTTCGACACAGTGGCCGACCCTGGCCAACTCCGGCCAACCACCCAAACCCATCACCACCCAAGAAACCAAAAGGGGAAAGAAAAACCCTAAAATTAAACCAGACCCCAACCTCACATCGCCGATTTTTAATTAAACCATAACCGGCCGACGGCGCCTCCAACCACCGAGAACCACCACTCTTTTTTTTTCTTTTTTTGTGTGTGTTGTTTACTTAGGGTGGACTTCTCGAAAGAGGAGCACCACCATCAGTGTTATTAATTCGTGTAAAATTTTTAATTATTATTATTATTATTATTTTTATTATTATTATTATCGTAGCTATTTTTAATATATAATTCTTATTGTAACTTTTTATTATAGTATTGTTTTTAGAAAACTAGTTATATATAGGATTTACATGGTGTATAATGATTATTATAATTTTTGTGAAATTATTATTAGTATTTTGGTTTTAATATTATTAGGATGATTGCTAACACTACTATTATTTTTGAAGAGTCATATATATACATATAATATAATATAGTTTTAAAATGTTTATAAATATTTCTTGATTTTCAAAATAGTTAATAAAAAGTATAGCTTTTACCAAAATTTTATTTTTACAAAATATGGGTTTTAACTAGTTTTATTATTTTGTTTCCTTATAGTATTTTTATAGAAGATTTCAAACTAAAAATACTACTTTGACAAAACTTAGACTTTCGATTTTTCGGAATTTATTTAAGAGCATATTTTGACTAACAATATTTTAGTATTATAAATAGTTTTCCAAAATCGTATATATATATTATTTATCAAAATTTCCTTTCGATTATCCTTTTGTCCGCGACTAAGCCTATTACTCCCAATCCCTCACCAATTCTAGACTACCTTATGTCGACCCTACCTAATTTAGCCCTTCTGGACCCAATGGAACTGTCCGTGCCACCATCCGAGGTCACCTTGCATAGTTGTTACACCGAAGGCGCAGTTCGTGCCACCTTAATCATCGCAGCACACCAGGCATCCTACCAGGTAAAATACCTTGCCATTTGCTGTTTAATTATTTTAGCTCGTATTTCATGCATTATTTATTTTCTTTATGCAAAATAAACTGTAATACATGGCATAACCTGTTAGAACTTACTGTTCATTCATATTTCCTTCTATGTATTATTTTTTTCTTACACATTAAACCTAGATTTAAGGGACTACCTTGTGTGTTGCATTCATTGGCCTTGACACGTGGTAACACGAAGTTGTGTGTCGCATGTAGATCACGGACATACGCGACTGGCTGGCCACCGGTGCGTATAAGCCGTGCGATAGGAATAACCGCTAATAGAGATTGCGTGCTTAGTTTGACTTAGCGGTTATAGTGGTTTTGTGTAGTGGATACAACACAATAGGCATTGGGCGGGAAGGACAATTTCTTAGCGTATGGGCTTCGATGCACTTTTCCTTTTGTAACCCGTGAGCTCCGCCGGAGACGCGGGTCAGCTTACCCAAGATTACTGACGGCCACTGACGTTCTGCGGAACGTTATGCTCTTATTGATTGGGCCTCTGGTGCCCCAAGGGTGGACTACGCCGATCCTATTCAGCCAGAGCTCATGCGTAGGAAGGATTGTTCTTAACTACATTTCACTTATACCGGTTAGGCACCTTTATCCGTTAGGTACGAGTACTTTTGGTTTGGGTACTTGTATCTGACCGTAGCTTGGAACAATAACTTGTCGTGGACTAGTTTGTCACATCTTGTCCTTGTTTGGTTGTAGGTGTGACTTACTACTTCGATGAGAAGGTATTGAACCTTGTTGGGGTCCGGATACCATATTAGATTCTTAGCATGGAAAGATGCGTCACCGTGAATTAGTTTACCATCTCCTGTCCTTGTTTGGTTGGGGGGATGGTACGCTCGTTCAATAGGTGTGTATTGGACCATGTTATAAATTCAATTGACTTATTTATTTGAGCAATATTTATTCAGTTTATATGGCATGATATTATGTGTCTTGTTACGTCCCTCTGAGGGCCTGGTTATCTCCCCAGGTGTGTGCTATTGTCTTTCGCAGGTGTTCTAGCTCTAGCCTAAATCTTCGATATTTCTTCGAGGATGATTGCATTTGGATCGTCTTCGCTTCGCTCGCCAAAAAATCATTTATTTTCTATGTATTTTCCTTTACTTGTTGGTAGTGGATTTCTCTCCGTCCAACATATTGTATCAAGACAATTCATCATTATTATATGATATCTATTATTCATTTATTTTGTGTGGATGAGATTAGTTATGGTTCTACTGTATTTTACAGCTTATGTATTTATACGAGGCTTCCATATATTAGAGTATACTTCGTATGAATACAGCTGGCATGTCTACGTTCCTAGTCCTACGTATTTTGGGACTGGGGCGTTACATCACCTGTGTCTTGACTGAGTCGTGTCTGCAAGTCTGTGTGAGTGAACTGCTAGTCTTTCCCACAACCTGCGAGTCCACACACGGGGCGAGGGTTGCCTTTGCACCTGTGAGTCCACATACGGGGCGAGGGTGACTTGTCTTGAAGCTGACCTGCGAGTCCACATTCGGGGCGAGAGTTGGTATCTATTGATCTACCAGCAGTTCATTTATGCATACTTGATCCTGTATCCGTGTTTATAGTTACCTGTCAGTAGCCATATGTCAGTTTCCTGTCTAGTTCCTGTTTATACCATGTCTATATTATTGCATGATTAAACTGTTAGATAGGCATGTTTTATGTATCTTGCTAGTCCTCTGAGGACCTGATGATCTCTTCAGGTTTAGCGTTTGTATGGAGTTAGTTAGTAGAGCGGAATGGTGGAGGATTACGATCTATGATACAGGTATTTGCTTGTGATATTAATTTATTATCCTTTCGTACTTTATATTCAGTACCATGATATACTCTGCTTATTTATAGACTCATATCATTCTTGGAGTCTAATCGGACAATGTGCTAATGGGCTGCAGACCATGACCCATACTTGTTCATTCTTGTTTATATGATTCATGTGGATTGAGATATAGTTTAGATTAGACATGATACCCATGACCTTGACAGCTTATACGTACTTGAGTCGGGCTGGAGTTCGCTCGATACGTAGCTGGCTTGCTCACGAGCTCGCGTTCGAAAAGCGGGTGCGGGTCATGACAGGACTTTATGGCTTAACAGTTGGCTATATTTTGTTGGATCTGCGTGCAACCTCCAGGCAAGATACCTTGCTTCCCTCTACAGTTCATTTTCATGCTTATAGTTCATCTGTTTTAGTATGTTATATTCAGTTACCTTAGTTGCTATAGATTTATATGATACCATATTTACTAGTTTATTGTCTTGCTTGTATATCAGTATTTCATGACTTGATAGCGTAGTTACACTAGGCTTGTCCACATTATGGTTCATGCTAGAGTTGTCCTTACCTGTGTCATGACTGAGTTGTACCGTATCGTCACCTGTATCTTTACTGTGTCGTATCTGCAAGTATGTGTGATTGAACTGCTATTCCTGTATTGTTCCCACAACCTGCGAGTCCACACATGGGGCGAGGGTTGTCTGTTTGCACCTGCGAGTCCACACACGGGGCGAGGGTGACTTGTCTTGAAACTGACCTACGAGTCCACATTCGGGGCGAGGGTTGGTATTCCATTGATCTCTTGTTTACTTGTTCTTTTATGCATAGTTGATCCTGTATCCGTGTTCATAGTTACCTGTCAGTAGCCACATGTCAGTCTCATGTCTAGTTCCTACCCTGTTTATATTATTGCATGATTAACTGTTAGATATGCATGTTTTTATGTATCTTGCTATGTCCCCTGAGGACCTGATGATCTCTTCAGGTAGCTGATTGCATGGAGTTAGTTAGCGGCTCATGATGGTAGTGATTATAACTACAGGGATACATGTATTTCCTTGTGATATTTCTTTATTATCCTCTCGTGCTTTATATTCTATACCATGATATACTCTGCTTATTTATAGACTCATATCATTCTTGGAGTCTAATCGAACAAAATGCTAATGGACTGTAGACCATGACACATACTTGTTCATTCTTGTCTTATATATTCTTGTGGATTGAGATACACTGTAGATTACCATATTAGCCATGATACCATGACCTTGACAGCTTATACATATTCGAGTCGGGTTGGAGTCCGCTCGATACGTAGCTGGCTTGCTCACGAGCTCGCGTCCGAAAACTGGGTGCGGTCGTGACAAGTTTTTTTGGTGGCCCATGCAGGTCAGAGCATATCGTATTGGTTATGTAACTGTACTGATACGAGCCAGCGCATCTGACTAAACCTTTAGAAATCTCAATCCACTATGCCTTGAAAATTCCCCTAGAAATTTCTCTACGTCCTTGAAAACTCCATGTTTGCTCTCAATTATACCTCCTTGCTTTCCGTATCATTGAATTCTCGTCCCTTTTTATTTCGAAGTGACGAATGATCGTGCTGCTTAGAATTTATTAGAAATTCTTAAGTTATAGTATAATATTGCTTGATTTTTGAATATTTGGTTGTTTGATAGATATGAGAGTATTAGAGATACCATATGCTATAAATATCTATGGATAGTGATGTTAGCAACTAGTTGGATGTTACAAGATTTTAGTGACCGTATTTTGAGGAGTAGTATGACCAAAGGTGGGTAGAAGTCCTCAAGTATTTGGGGTTATAAAATGGCTAGAGAGGGTTATAGAATATTTTTGAGAGTTTAAATTTGAGGAGATTAAGGTAATAGTAGACTTTGAATTTTAAGGAATAGTTATGAATTAGAATTTCGAGGACGAAATTATTTTTAAGGTAGGTAGATTTGTAGCTTCCCTTCCCGGAAATTTTTTTGAAATATTTTATTATTTATTTGATTTAAATGGTGATTTTTAGATTTTTATAAATAATTATTTAGTTAATTGTTATGGTAGATAACTTTAGCCATAGTTGAGTTTTGAAGTGCCAGACGACTAGGAATCATGGCACGGATAGTATAGTGGAGTGCTTTGACTAGTGTGTTAGCCCTGGTAGGGAAGGCTGAGCCATAGTGATGTCCTAATTAGGAAAACCAGGCTAAGTTGAGACTTAGCCCTATAGATTAACTAATGATATATTAATTAAGATTACGATTTTAGAAGACCCGGTTGTGCCAGTTTCGTCCGAACTGGACCCGGACCAAATCCAAACCCATGTAGGTACGTGGGGAGACCAAAGGCGACCATGTGGACGTATGTTGTATCACTATTCTAATTTAGTGACCTGGTAGTCGCTTTCACAAAAGGTGGTTGTATATATATATATATATATATATATATATATATATATATATATATATATATATATATATATATATTATAAGTTCTTAATATTAAATAATATTTTATTAATATTATAGTAAATAATTTCCTTAATAAATATGTTGAATTTTGGGATTTACCTAGATTATATATACAAGTATATGTATATAGAAATATATTCATAGTACATGAAAATAGGCTTTTATACGTATATATAAAATAATATTATTTTATTTTTTTATTAAATGTTGTGTGTATACATTAAGAATTCTATGTTGCAATATTAAATATATTTAGAATAGTTTATTGCTTAAAATTGTATTCATGGTGTATATATATAAATATATGGTATATATATGTATTTATCATATGTGTATATATATATATATATATATATATATATATATATATATATATATATATATATATATGTGTGTGTGTGTGTGTGTGTGTGTGTGTGTGTGTGTGTGTGTGTGTGTGTATTTATAAGTATGTATGTTTTTTTTAAATATATATATAAATATGTAAATATATATATATATATATATATATATATATATATAATATATATATATATATATATATATATATATATATATATATATATATATATATATATATATATAAAATAAATAGGAAAACAGATAAGAAATGCAAAGGAATAAAGAGCCCATAGGCCGAACACCCCGATCCTTCCCAGCTAGCCCGAGCCCCGAGCCCTGAACAAACCGATCACAGCGTTTATATATCGATGTATGAGAGAGAGAGCGCGAGAGAAGTTCAAGGAGAAAACTTTAACCCAAACCCTAGGTTCTGACGGCGCGCGACCTCCCCGAAGCCTGGGCGGCGCCCCACCACCGCGTGCCGCCGCACGGGTCGCCAGAGTCGGCCGGCCGCGTGCAAGGAACACAACAGCGACAGTAGCACATCGTCGAGGTAACCATGTTCCCGACTAGATTTCTAAGCATCCAGTTCATCGATTTCAATTCCGTAAAATCCTACGGACAACCCATATAACCCTCTAGGAACCCACCTATCTGGTTTGTACTGAGTCGATCCAGATTCGAAAAGAGGTCGACTCGAAGTCGACGAAAACTCTGTTGTAAAACAGAGCTAACACTATCCTGAGACCCCAACTTGGAAGACAGAATTCGATCGACCTATCGAGAAACCTAGCAATCTACTTGAACAGACCTATAGAGAACCTAAAGGAGATAGAAACCTAATTTTTAGTTTTATTTATAGGGGTTTAAGCCGTGAGATAAATCGAAGTGAAAATCAGGGAAAACTTGGCAAAATCTGTTTTCAAAATCACGAAAACCTTCGATACGACATGTGTTCCGCCAATCCGAGCGACATGGTCGCGAACCGAAAGCATCGAAAGGTGCGTATCGACTTCGTGGACGTGTGGGCTTTCACGGAATTCAAATTGGTCGCGTGTGCAAGACGAATTTGATGCGTATCCATCGAAATTCATCGTATCGGCCTTTGTGCAAATTTTCCAATTACTTTGTGCACGTTTGTCGGATCGAGACGAAACTTGTGCCAACAGGACCGTATCATTTTTTGGACCTATATGCCAAGTTTGGTTCGACTCTGAGACAGTTGATCGGATCGTCGTTTTGCGGGCCCCACGGTCCGACTCAACGGGTGATTTTGTGCACGGCCCGTCGGCATCTAACTTTGGACATACGGTTGGGTTCGTATCGGAAAATTGGACCTATTGACATATAGTTTGATAACTTTAGAGATCATTGACTCTGGCACAATTTTCGGTGCAAAGCGGGTCCAACGACGGATACCGTTTTGGCCTAAAATTACCGTTTTACCCCTGTGTCCAGAATTGGACTTAAGGACAGGCAATCCTAGCTAATTTGACTATTCTGAGAATGTTGGCAATGTTTATTTCTTCTTTCGGAGACAGTTGTGATGATTTGGACTTTATGGCTTAGCAGTTGGCTATATTTTGTTGGATCTGCGTGCAACCTCCCGGCAAGATACCTTGTCTCCCTCTACAGTTCAGTTTCATGCTTATAGTTCATCTGTTTTAGTATGTTATATTTAGTTACCTTAGTTGCTATAGATTTATATGATACCATGTTTACTAGTTTATTGTCTTGCTTGTATATCAGTATTTTATGACTTGATAGCGTAGTTACACCAGGCTTGTCCACATTATGGTTCATGCTAGAGTTGCCCTTACCTGTGTCATGACTGAGTTGTACCGTGTCATCACCTGTATCTTGATTGAGTCGTGTCTGCAAGTATGTATGATTGAACTGCTATTCCTGTATTATTCCCACAACCTGCGAGTCCACACATGGGGCGAGGGTGACTTGTCTTGAAACTGACCTGCGAGTCCACATTCAGGGCGAGAGTTGGTATTCCATTGATCTCTTGTTTACTTGTTCTTCCAGCAGTTTATTTATGCATAGTTGATCTCGTATCCGTGTTCATAGTTACATGTCAGTAGCCACATGTCAGTCTCATGTCTAGTTCCTGTTTATACCCTGTTTATATTATTACATGATTAAACTGTTAGATAGACATGTTTTTATGTATCTTGCTATGTCCCCTGGGGACCTCATGATCTCTTCAGGTAACTGATTGTATGGAGTTAGTTAGCGGCTCATGATGGTAGTGATTATACCTACAGGGATACAGGTATTTGCTTGTGATATTTCTTTATTATCCTCTCGTGCTTTATATTCCATACCATGATATAACTTATTTATAGACTCATATCATTCTTGGAGTCTAATCGAACAATATGCTAATGGGCTGCAGACCATGACCCATACTTGTTCATTCTTGTCTTATATATTCTTGTGGATTGTGATACACTGTAGATTACCATATTAGCCATGATACCATGACCTTGACAGCTTATACGCATTCGAGTCGGGCTGGAGTCCGCTCGATACGTAGCTGGCTTGCTCACGAGCTCGCGTCCGAAAACCGGGTACGGGTCATGACAGTCGTGTTTGTGTCACCTGATCATCTGGTTATATACCGTACATATTCTCTCGTGGAACCATGCACCAACAACGTGGCCGAATATAATTCCCTATTAATCGCCCTACAACTGGCAAAG
This sequence comes from Iris pallida, assembly GCA_029216955.1. NCBI lineage: Eukaryota > Viridiplantae > Streptophyta > Magnoliopsida > Asparagales > Iridaceae > Iris > Iris pallida. The sequence goes on from JANAVB010005600.1 coordinate 14,739,459, forward strand.
CAACTAGGAGTTGACTATCTAGAGGCTTACGGCGATTCCAAGCTAATAGTTAGTCAGGTCCGAGGTGATTATGAAGTTCGCCACGAAGATCTCATACTCTACCACATAGCAACAATCGAGCTGGCATCTACTTTTGCTGGATTCTTCATCGAGCACGTACCTCGACTACAGAATATAGAAGTAGATGCTCTAGCCGGTCTCGTCGCTTCCTTGACCGTTCTTACCAATACACAGCAGTCGATCACATTGTCTGGTCGAGAACTATTCTGTGTCAAAGATGCCTTGCATATTCATCACAGTTACGTAGCGAAAACAAACGTCAATGCTAAAGACTAGAGATTTCCCTTCATAGACTACGCTGTCTATGGAATCCTCTCCGAGGACCCGAAGGAAGCAGTATCCATCCAAAGACGATCCCTCAGATTTTACTACGACACAGCTACCAAGAAGTTGTACCGACGCTCTTACGACGGGCTACTGTTACGATGCTTATCAGACACAGAAGCCAAGCATGCATTCAGGGAGGCTCATGATGGAGTTTGTGGTACTCATCAACCAGGCCCTAAATTACAAAATTGCCTCAAACAAATGGGTTATTACTGGCCCATAATAATAGCGGATGCTAATGAATATGCAAAGAAGTGTAGAGCTTGCCAGTTTCATGCCGACTTCATTCATCAACCTTCGGAGTTTCTACACCCGACGGCAGCATCTTGGCCATTTGAAGCCTAGAGTATGGGTGTCATAGGACCAATCAGCCCGCCATCCTCCAAAAGACATCGGTTCATCCTAGATATAACCGATTACTTCTCCAAATGGACGGAAGTTATACCGCTCACCGAAGTGAAGACGTCAAACGTGATCAGTTTCATCAAACATCACGTCATCTACCGCTTCGACCTACCATGCAGGATCATCCATGATAATGGTCCACAGTTCGCAAGCCATACATTCTATCGTTTCTGTGATAAGAATCGAATCTAGAACGTAGCTTCTACTGCCTACAATCCAGCGGCTAACGGGCTAGCAGAAGCCTTCAACAAAACCATCATAAAACTTTTCAAGAAGTTCGTGTCTTCAAATAAGCACGATTGGAACGAGAAGCTCGGTGAATGTCTATGGACCTATCGCACAATGGTCCGGACTCCATCAGGCAGTACGCCATTCTATCTGGTTTATGGAAGCGAAGCAGTTCTTCTCCTAGAAATCCAGATTCCTTCTCTTCGGGTAGCCCTAGCCAGCGAGCTGACTACTGAAGAGAGCTACCATTTGCGACTCCAAGAGCTCGAAGTGCTAGAGGAAAAATGCTTGTTAGCTCAGCAGCGCATTGAGCTATACCAAGCACGCCTTTCCAGAGCCTTCAATAAAAAAGTGAAGGAAAGGATATTCCAAGTCGACGATCTGGTCCTAGCAGTGAGAAGACCGATGGTCATGACACACAAAATAAAAGGAAAATTCTAGCCTAAATGGGAAGGTCCTTTTGTCATAGAATCGGTATATTCTAACGGTGCGTACCGGCTAACCAAGCCCGATGGTGACTTGCTTATGATGCCTATCAATGCCAAGTTTCTGAAGAAATACTATGTGTAACCTCTTTTTGTTCACATATGTTCAGTCGTGTAAATGTACAGTACGATGTTTATATTATTCCAAAAAAAACTATCTAACTATTATCCGTATTTCAAGAGCCTTGAATACGCCCTGGATAATAGGTCCACTAAATATTTCTCCAGTGGAATCATTTTCATCTTTGACTCCGTTTGACGAAAACAACTCACGTCCCTATTACCTCTGAATTGTTTTTCGATAATTATTTCTCCAGTGGAATGATCAAATGTTTTGCGACGTCCACATAACCTCTGAGCAAAGCATTCATCAAAGATAGTCATGTCCACACTACCTCTGAACTATCCACTCCTACTTAATGTTATATATCTTTCCACGTCCATATTACCTCTGGTCAGATATAGAACATCCTCTGCTATTACGTCCATATTACCTCTACTAGCAACTTTATTCAACTTATTATCTATGTTCGAATCATTCGAATATAAAACGGATAATAGGTCCACACAAAAATTCCCAAGCGGAATACCCACAGAAATATCCTTGCTACGTCCACATTACCTCTAGCATCGATATTTCACAAAACCACATTCACTTCTGAAGAGATTCTTTATTTTGTACTTTAACGTCTATCAAGAGACAGAAAAAAGGTACAAGTGCCGTGAACGGCCAGAAAAAAAAAGGTGGTTTATGCTGTCCCTCAGAGCAATAATCTCGGTCTCAGACTTCGCAGTAGCTCAAAGCCGTGCCTCTTCCTGACGAGCGGCTTCATCTTCAAAGCGGATCAGACCCTGATGCTCCCCCTCCAACTTCGCTAGTTGTTCTTCTAAACGGGCAGAAGTGGTGGCAGTCATGGCAGCCTGGGACAAATAATCCTCATGTTCAAATGTCGTCACCCTCAAGTCGGCTTCTAGCTGGGCAATCCCGTTCCCAATCTGCGCAATATGATTGTGCTTCTCAGTGATCTGCGTAGCCAGCCTATTCTTTGAGGCAGCATGGACCTCACTCGCAGCATTGAACTGGCCATACTGGTCGGCCAGCTCGCCAATCTCCTGAATAAGGGAGTCCTTCCTTGCCTGGAAGGTAGCCCTCTTCTCTGCAAGAGCTGTCATCAAAGCGTCGTCCTCTGCACGGAACATCGACGTCGGACTCCGCTGTTTGATGTCTCAGAACCGGGCCAGGTGTTTGATGTCTCGGAACTGGGCCACCTGGCCCTCCAGGTCATTCAGGATCTTCCTCAGAGTGCTGGCCCGCTCTTCATAGCCAGCTATGCTCCCGAGGGCTGCTACCTGACACTCGGCAACAGCCTTCACAGGGCCGAAGGCGGCGTTCCGATTCAGGACCCCAGGAAGCTTCACTTTCAGTATAGAGTAGCAAGCTCTGACAACTTCCTGGGCCATCTCCTCATCCTCGGTGGAGGTCGTCGGAGAAGAGGCTTGGAAAGTTTCCTCCACTTCTGGGAGGAACGCTTGACAAGAAGCTGAACCTGACAGAAAAAACAATATATACATCAGTAATCAGAAAAAGACGGAGTGAAATACGAAAAGGTCATAATTTCGTAACTTCGGCTTTCTCAACTCCAACTTGAGTTACGCCATCAACCTTGGTTTCAGGCAAACCAAGAGCAGGCCCGGACTGTTTAAGAGGAATAATGTCAAGGCCCCGAACAGCAACGGGCCTGGTTTCTTCCATAAGCCAGAACATGAGCGGATTCAGCAACAGCCCCCTCAGCAGGCTGCTCGACCTCTCATTCTGAAGCTAATGCCGGCTAACTAACAGTTCCCTCCACAGTAGAAGATTTGGTGGAGCCGGGAACGACCTCTGTCCCTTTTCCAATGGCGGGGACTGTCTCCATAAGGGGTTCTTTTTCCTTGTCTACAAGGGGACACACAGACGTAGTCAGTCTCACGAGGAGCACGCAAAATCAAAGTCTAAAGAACTCATCCGAAGAGAGGTACAAAGGCAACGTACCCGCAGGAGGATGAGCCGATTGGACTTGGTTCTCATCCAGCTCTTTCATCGCAGTTCCTATTGCAGACATATCTTCTACAGATATGTCGTAGGAGGGACGGATCTTTTGACCGCCATCAGGGTCTGGGCCTTCGCCCTACTCGCCCCGTCGCTCAGGTCTTACAGCCGAAGACGACCCGCCCTCATCCAACAGTCGAGGACGAGCAGGGGACATTGTCGCCACCTCCACCTCCTCAGAGGAGGAGGAACCTACCTCAGCTGCGGCTTTGGGGTCCTGTGCAAAGGACAAACGCAAAGGTGAGAAAGCTTCCAAAGGCTTGACCAGAATGGCTACGGAGTCTAGGAGAGGGTCTACCTCCCGAACGACGATGGCCTGCAACGACGTCTGCCGAAAAGACCTTCTGGGAGGAGGCGAGCCGACACTCACATCTGCAACCTTCCTCCTTCGGGAAACAACCACCTTCGTCCTTTTTGGCCGTGGCACCGGCTCGGTGGGAGCCTTCCTCTTGTGAGGAACGGTAGGAAGAGGTTCTTCAGTGTCCTTCCTCCGAGGCACTGCAATGACAGGCTCTTCAACTACAACTCTCTGTTGCGGTGCTACAGCTGGTTCAATTGTGGACGCGATGCCTTCCGTCCTGCTAATCACCATTGCACATGCTCGTCCTATATCAGCAAGGGTAGGGGCAAGCTTGGTCCCCGATACAACACTATGCTCACGGTCATACCCAGAAAGAAAGGTATTGACCTGGATGTAGAACTTAGCAGCAGCAAAGAGCATGTGAGTGTCGGGTTTATCTTCGGGCAGGGTAAAAACTGCCCCTGTACATCCAGTATTGTAGTAGCCCCATGTACGCGCTTCGTCGATTAGACTCCCTATCGACTGGAGATGTGGAATGGGATTGCCCAAGAGAATCTAGCTATAGCCAAATTGCCGTACAAAGCGGCTTGGCAAGTAAGGTTCCAGGAAAGCGTGGTTCCTGTTCCTAAGTACTAGATGGGAAGGCCTAATAGACTGGAGCCAACAGAATGCTTCAATAGGGAGGCTAGTAGTGAGTGCTCCCTCATCTACTAGGGTGTCTCCCGCACGACCACTACCAGATGAAGGCGATACCCTTAAGAATTCGTAATTCTGTAGAAAACTCAGAGCCCTCCTGCAAGCAGGCACCCCTGTAATGGTCAAATTTGTGTCTCTGAACCTCCGAATGAAGGCATCTCATGCCAAAGAATCTGCCATCTGCCCGGCGTTCATCAATTTGGGACAATACAGTACCAGCCACCCCATCAGATAGTAGAAGGATAACTCAGTCCTAGCAAAGTCCTTCTTGCCTTCGGATGTTATCGCGTTCGCAACAAAATGATGCAAACCCCGTTGGATGGCACAGACCATCGTAGGAAGCAGTGCAAGACGGTATCCAAAAGCCAGCTTTACAGTCGGAAGTATCATCCATCGGCTGATTCTCTCAACAGACCCTGAGCCGCCATGGACTATGCAGTCACGAAGACATATCATCAGGAAAGCGACGAGCACCGCCTTTTCTGACATCCTGAATTCGGCTTGTTTGAAGTAATGATAGGTCAAGGAATTTCCCTCAGGATCACCCTTATCTTCGGTATCCTCAGCTCCATGAGCTGTCATCAACCGATTTATCTCAGAGATTATCAAAGGCTTAGGCGACGAGAAGGAGAGTGAATCATTTTCCCCTTCTCTGGTGAAAACATAGTTGGTCCAAGACCTCGTATGCGGGATGGACCCCTCGGTCTTACCCTTCTTCGTAGTCTGGTGACAAATAAAAAGTGACAAAGTAACTCTTTGTACACATTCATCATATCAGAGCTCTCCTTCTCCAAATCCAAGATCTTTGCATCACTGGGGACGTATTCCGCATACGATCCACCCCTCAGGGAAGTTTGGACACCGCCTGCATATCATGGAGAGCCAAACCCATCTCTCCTCCCGGAGTAAAGAAGGTGCACGTATGATGGTTATACAGCTCTGCCAAGGAGACAAACATCGGCCAGTTAACCTTGATGCCATACTGAGTGGCCCTGACGGTATAGAGAAGACCGGCAGCTTTCAAAGTGGCCTCATAGGTCGAGAGCACCCATCCAGTAAGGTCACTCCAGAACGAAACGGGACGTCTCCAGCCTTCCAGTCGCATCTTCCCTTCCGAATATGACTCCTTCTTTGACAGCATCAAATTAGAGAGAGTCTCAGCAGCATAAGGATGAAGATCAGTCGAAACATCGTTCAGCATAACACCCGGTTGCAGCCCCCTCATGGAGTAGGATATGGAACCCTTGACACACTTGAATGTGTCATTCTTCTGGTCACCAAAATTGAACTGGATCCTGCCAGAAACAACCCCAGGCAATTCAGGAGTCAAGTCCCATTTTATTTGTCTCTGCACAGCTAGATCAGCAAATACCGACAGAGGGTATTGGCGATTCATTGATGGCAGCCCTCTTCTTTGGTCATTCAACGTAGTTACCAAAGACTCTTCCAGACATATAGTCGTGTTGTCCTCAAATCCTATATACTGTCACCAAATAGGAAGTACGGCTTCTTCCAATAGTGCGACCCTCCGAGCTTCTCGTCATTCATCATCTGCCTTAGAAATGTTTTCTCCTGTTCAATAATGGCGATCACCCACTCCGTAGGCTGGTCATGACTGATCTTCGCTTGGACATCGCTGACCATGTTGGTTATAAGGCTCGTGCCGAGAACGTGGCAAGCAGAACCGAAAGGGATACCGCCAAGCTCTGGGACAAACATGTTTACTGCAAGGGCAGAAAGAAAGTTAGACTCAGGAAACTGCAAAAAAACTAAGTACTGAAGACTTCTATGCGCCCAAAGGGCTATGCGCCCAAAGGGATATGCGCCCAAAACAAGACATATGGACGCATAACTCTCTGACAGTACGCGGGCGCATAACATGCCACAGCTTACAGGGCGCATAATATGGCAACACGTGGGCGCATAGCGCACAACAGTGTTGGCGCATAACTTCTGTGGGTGCATAGTCATGCTCATGAAAGTATGTTGCCTTAGGCGTAAGCGCCCAGGCAGGAGGAGAGTCACTCGACGCAGACTCCTTTCCCTTCGTGGATCTCTTGGCGACCTTGGGAGACATGGTTCTCAAAGAAAAAAGACGAAGAGTTTTCTGAAAAATTCAAAAGAGAAAGGAATAATGAACTTTCTCTCTCCTTCAGGGTCTATTTATAGGCACGGGCTACTTCCTATGCGCCCACCTATTGTATGCACCCATTATGTTGTATGCGCCCACTACAGCCTATGCGCCCACGTGAAGGATCAGCTCTCTGCATACTATGCGACTGTCCCTTGCTGACGTAGACGACGTATGAAGGATGGAACGCTTAAAATTCCGTTCCGATGAATCTATCAGTTCGAATTTCGAGAAAAATCTCAACAGTCATATCTCCCTAACAGGCTGGCCAAATACTATGCGCCCAAGGAGAGAGCCGTGCTATGCGTCCATTGCCTCATGCGAAGACGATCCATGCTTCTTTCAAAGTATTTCGAACTTGTTCAAGTATCGAAAACTTTGAAGGGGGTCCTGTAGAAGCATGAAAATTTTTTAGCAAATGAAGCTCCATGCGCCCAGTCAGTGGAGCTCCATGCATCCAAGTCAGTAAATCTCTATGCACCCAGTCAGTGAATCTCTATGCGCCCAGTCAGTGAAGCTTCATGCGCCCAAGACTAGCTCCCCCGAAAGGAGGGCGTATAGCCTGAGACATGGCTATGCACCCAAGCCTGACTCAGTCAAAGCCATGATCAAAACGTGCATCGAAGCACACGGCCACGTCAGTCTCCACGAGCAGTCATGTACCGAAGCATACGGCCACGTCAACACCACGACCAACCCACGATCTCGTAGCCTGTATGCGCCTACATCCTATGTGCCCAAAATAGGACTATGCGCCCACATAAAAACCAGCGTGTTTTCTCATGTGGGCGCATAACATCATTCCAGCTCAAGAACGACTATAAAAGGGGGACCTCATCCCTCTTCAAAGGACAGAATGGAGAGCTTTTTCAAGAGCCAAATTGCTGCACTTCTTGCCAGTGAGTCGAGAGTTAGCAATTTTCTTATGTTTTCTCTCACTTTTGTAATCGGAGTGTCAACGGAGTAAAGGAGCAACTGCCGCTCGATCTCCATCGTCCCATTCTCCAGAATTCTTTTTTTTGTACTCGGGGATCCTCAGTGCAGGATCCCTCAGGCATACTCGATTTGTGGTACCTTGCGCCAATAAAAGAAAAGACTGCATTTTTTTTCTTTTTTTTGTGTGTGTCCACAAAGGTTCAATAGCCGCATCACCACCGACAATATCGAATGAAAATCACAACCCGGATATAACGGAGTATCAGCATGCTTGAACATATCGTAGAACTCCTTTGCTTCAGGATTCGGATCCTTACGTGCCACAACAAACTCTAATACCATCTCACATGCCAAGTTTGTTGGTTGCCGATATTCAAAATGACCTCCGAGAGTAGAATCTCTCACCTCGGTATTGAAGAAAGACTGAGATTGCGAAGTCGGAGATTCTTCTTGATTAATCCACACATTGTAGTTCGGCATGAAACCCTTCTTGTAAAGATGCTCTCTCACGAGTGACACCTCTCTAAATGGTATATTCTTACATTTGACACAAGGGCACTTTATGCGCCTTCCGTCCATGAAATCGGCATGGCTACTTGCATATATGAGAAATTGCTCGACTCCCGCCTTGAAATCGTCCGTCAAGCCAATCATACTCTCATGTTGCCGATTGTACATCCATGAACGATCAAGTAAGTATCGACTCATTGTTCTAATCCACGTGAATGATTCTGCACCAAGAATTAAGATACTATATATCACTTGGTATCATAAAACAAACCTAGTATAACTTAGTATGACGTACCCCTCACGTACATTCACTCATAAAACAAACCTAGTATAATTAGGTATCACGTTGATACTCAAGTATCAAATTAATACTCAAGTATATATCGCATTGATCAATCAATTACCTTAGTAAAGGAACCTATTAGTGCGAAAATTGGTGAACATAACCAACTGTCCTTAAGAATTTCATCTCTGGACCAAAAACAAGCAAGAGGTGGAATACCACAAAGAGAAAGTGTACCTAATAAAAAAAAAATTCTTGTAATTGAAACATATCTTGTTAAACCACCCATAAGAACCATATTCTGACTTTTCTCTGGGTCCTAATTATGATTGTCTTATTAGCAAGATCCATCATTTTTGTTTCTATGAATGAATAATTTTCTAAATTCGTAAATCGAATTTGAATGGTCGATTCGTGGATGATCTTATCATTCATTTTTTAATCTTTTATGTTTTCATTTAATTCATATCCCCCCTTTTTGATAGTCGAAATAATGTGTTATCTAAATCTACTTTTTCAATAAGATACCTATGTATACTTTTTGATAGTCGAAATAATGTGTTATACTAAATCTACTTTTTCAATAATGTGTTATCTAAATCTACTTTTTGATAGTCGAAATAATTCATATCCCCCCTTGGGAATCTTAATGGTATATAATAAGATACCTATGTATATTTTTTCAATGAAGGATTTCATAAAATAATATGTTATCTAAATCTACTACACCTATTTATTTCGTGTCCGTGTCCTGTCAAATTTCTAAAACTATTATGCCGATAAATTTCTATTTATCTACTATACCCACTACTATACCGATAAATTTCAAAAACGAAATTGAAATTGAAATCTTATAACATGTTGAGAAAACACAAACAAAGCATAAATAAAAATAAATGCAAATTAGGGTTTAGGTTTTCGGACCTTGAAGAGGTTGGTCACGGAGAGGATCTCAGAGAAGGGGGGACATCGGAGGGGGGCACCGAAGGGGGTGGTCGCCGGAGGGGGGCACGACGGAGGAGGAGAAGAGGGAGGGTGTACGGGGTTTCGAAGGAGGAGAACAGGAGGGACGGAGTGGGGGAGCACACCGGAGGGAGGTGGTCGCCGGAGGTGGGGGCTCGACGGAGGAGGAGAAGAGGGGGTGGTTAGGGGGTTCGATCGGAGGAGGAGAAGAGGGAGGGGGCCGGAGTGGGGGAGGGCGCCGGAGGGGGCCCGCCAGAGGGGGCCACAGTCGGGGGGGTGATCGCCGGTCGGGGGAGGGGAGAGGGGAGGAGAGAGAAGGATTTTGAGAGTGAGAGAGAGATTGGAAAATTTTCGAAATTTAAGTAACTATCAAATTTTCATAGCAAATTAGCGACAGAAATTTTTCGTCGCTAAGCCGTCGCTATATGGAAATGTCGATATTTACAGCAGCTTAGCGACGTATATATCTGTCGCTAATCAGTCGGTTGACATATTCCGTCGCTAATTGGTCGCTGATCCGTCGCTAAACTTATAAAAAAATTAAGTAAAAAAATCTGGGGCCCGTAAGTCGCTTGTCGGTCTCTAATTGGCGACTGATTACGCCGTCGCTAAGTTTCAGTCGCTATTTGCCTGTATTTTGGTAGTGATAGAGTACATAAGTTTTGGGATAAAGATGAGATAAATATGAACACTTGTGATTTGAATCAAGGAAAAGATAATTAATGATGTGAATATCAAGCAACTTGATATTTTAGATTAGAGGTTGTTAAATGATAAGCATGGAGATGCATTAGGAAGATGCACGATGAATCAAAAGATATATAAAGGACGACCGAAACAAGAAATTTTGGACTTAAAGTGTAACTAATTAATGATGGCAATCGTATGAACTGAAGAGTGCAAAAGATTTTAAATCATAAACCAGTGATAGAAGGATTGTAAATAATACAAGGTTGGGAGATGTAATAAGATATATTTTTGACAGAGAAAAGTTTGGTCAAAATGATACAGTAAAATCAAGATGAAGGATTCGAGCTTAAACATGATAATTAAATTTTATTGAGAATTTGGGATCAAATATGTAAATGAGATTTTGGAATCAAGATATATATATATGTTAATGAAAATGGACGTCTAAATAAATTATAGAGTGATCACATATGAGTAAGGAATGATAATTGTTTTCTAATCATGACAAATTGGAGTAGAGAAGCGTGATGTTGGATTTTAAATGTAATATTGGGTTACTGAGGCTTGATACTAGAGTATTACGATAAGATGGAGTGTACCAAATTATGATATTTTGGTCAAGAATGAATAAGATGTATAAGAACATGATTGGAACACATGTACTGGTATGATATAGAGTTAAATTTTGCATATATATTAGCAAGTTGAAGGAAGTACAAAACATATAGCGAGAAATATTATATGCGTTTAGTAAGAAAAGGTGAGAAGACAAAATTTTCCATGATTATGACGGTAATTGACAATTCAGGGATGAAAGCAGAAATCCATAATTGTGGATAGTGACTATTTTTCTAAGGAGTGAAGAATGTTATTTGAGAATAGTGGATAAGATTGATGAAGATATTGTACTAGATGGATTTGCTATGAGACAGTTAGCCTAGTTAGGCATAAGGCTGTTGAGGAAGAATACCCTGACTGCTTTGAGGCATGACTGCATGATTGTACCCCGGCCCTCATCTTGGAATTTCGAGGACGAAATTTTCTAAGGAGGAAAGGTTGTAAAACCCATTTCTAAAAAAAATAAATAAAAAACTCACTCACCCCCCTCTCCCACATACACATACCCTTACCCCCTGTTATTCTCTCCATCACAACTCTTCCCCAAGCATACTCTCAGCCACTTTTCCTCTAAATCTCTAAAAATCACCACCACTTTCTTCTTAAAAGAGGACTACCACCACCATCATTCTCTTCTCAAAGAATAAAACCACTCTCGACCCCTCTTTTCGTCGACCGCCGTGCCGATCCGCGGCCAGCTCCCCGCGACCGCCCCGCTAGTGCCGCACGCGACCGATCTCCTCTGACCTCCACACTGGCACCCTTTCGGTCGTCCTTGCGACCGTACCCCTCGTCGGTGTCGACCTCGATGACCCCCGCGCGCGACCCCTCGCGGCCAGCCCCTGATTGGCGCCGCCGGCGCCCGATCTCCAGCAGCGACCCCATGTCTTGCGTGCCCTCCACGTGCCATACCCTCCGAGTGCTCCTTCCCGACCGACCTCCTGACCCGAGGCCCCTCGACGTTGTTGTTGTTCCGAACGGCCGCGTTGCTGTCGTGTCCAGACGCATTCCGAGACTCCCCGATTCGGTGACGACGCCGCGATCGAGTCCGAGGCCACCCTTCGGATTCCGACATCAATTTCGGTATAATTTCTAACAGAGTAGTTCATCCCTCCCATAGTCGATGATGATTCGGTCTCGATTCCGTTATGGAATTCGAATAATTTACGTTGCTCATGTGGATGCTTGGAACGATCCTTGGATCGTTGTTTTGATTTCGTAATCGTTCGATTACGAAATCGTTGGTCCAAATTCGGATTCGGATTTTGATTCTATGTTTAATTAAGGAAAAGGTTAGTTTCGTAGTGGGAATTTCCTATATAAATGTGTATATAAATGTTATATTAACATGTAAGTTTTTAGGCTCAAAGGTTTAGTAAACGTTAATTACGAATATCGTAGGAATAATGTTCTTTTAAATATTATTATTATTGCCATTAATTTAATATTAATTATTAAATTAGTTTCAAAAATAGTTTCGTATCAAAAATATATTCTTTAATATGGAAAATAGTATTTTTAGGCCAAATCTATATACTTATGCATTTTTTAGATAAAAATGTTTATTGTCGTAATTTAACCATTATTTCTATTAATAAATTTTATGGGTATGAAAACTAGAGATAATAACGTCTTTTCTAATAAAACCGTAAGTTTTACTAAAATAAGTTTTTCGTATTTGTTATTATTAAAATAATTTTCCTTACTAAATAAATAGTATTAGTGAGATATTTCTTAAAAGTTATTTGGAAAATAATTATAATTAGTTTTCTAATAATTTTGAGTTTTATGCAATATTTTTTTATTAAAATAATGTTCGATAAAAATTGCTATTTTTGTGTTAATACTCCAAAATGTATTATTTTTCGTCTATTTACAAAATACTAATAAAATAGTTTTACCAAAATATTACATATTTAAATTATTAGTTTCTCTAATAAGAACGGCAAATGTCTGTAATTAGTGTAGTTTTATGTTAGTGGTTTATTAGTCAATCTTGGATAAGTTCTAAGGACAGATTATTATTAGTGTAGGTTCGGATCCCTGAACCCTAGCGATTACTTTCTAGCTGTCGCTTCCACGTCGAGGATACAACCAAGGCAAGTTTTATATCTATTCCATGTCTGTGTTTTTTACTTTAATAATTAAATGTATGCATCAGTTGATTTCATATATTATAGTGACACTGATTCACCGTGGATCCCTCTCGGACTCCACATCGATTGATGGATTGCTGGATTACTATATTGACTTATTGACTCATTGACTCAGGAATTGCTTGGGGGAGTAGTATAACGCCTGTGATCAATGCCAAAATTCTCGCTTGTCTCTCTCGTGCTAACCTCTACTACACAGGGGGTTGAGCCGTACCGTATACTATTCGTTTCGGCCAAAACGTTAGTATACATATTGCCTCTATCCTAGCCGGTCACAGGCCCTGTTATATACTCAAAATACTAGCTTAGCATTGCATCATATTTGACATTGAGATCATATTGCTTGTTGTCTTTTACTATTATTTACAAAAACATATAAAGTTTCTTAAACTGTCTCGCATTTTCATTTATTGTTAATTTAGAAATGCTAGATGTGGAAGAAATATGTTTATTGTTCACTCCTGACTGGAGATCCAACATTTTTAGGTGATTGCGATGAGGAGGAGCTAGCTTATTGTTCTTTCTACGGGCCTGACTTGGGTCCCGCAGATTCGGCTGAACCAGAACCAGGAACCCCAGAACCATAGATGTTGGCATAGTTTATTTTCCTTTATTTGTTTTCGAACAATTGTAATAAATGAATTGTGTTGTTGTCTTATTTCCATTTCAGACCAATTTCAGTTTAAATAAAAATGTTTTATTTCCGTTAGATATTTTGCCTGTTGTGTTTCACTGCTTGATACAGCTTACTACCGCCGTCTCAAAACGGTGCAGACTGGGCATGATCCGACTAGACCCATTATATTGGGATCGGGTCGTGACAGAAGCTTACCTTCATTTTTGTGGAGACATTGTGGATTAAAGAGAAAGTAATGACTTGAACAATGAATTTTGACTCAATATAATAATAATTGGAATTTGGCACCAAATTAGTAGTACCAAATAACATTTGATTTAGGATCATCTCCTACTGTGGACAGATATTATACCACTTGAATTTCTGATAAACCCTGGGAGCTTCACTTGGTTAGCAATTCTCTGTCAACTCTTTGTTATTCATGAGATAGATTATGTGTTTAGAAAGTGGATAATGTAGAGAATTTAGAGATATGAAGTGCATGAACTTCTTATGTCTGTCTGTCTGTGGTGGTATCGAATATTGCCTTCTCTAACTTTCTACCCTTTTCATTTGTTTTTTTATTGGTTGCAATAAGACATTTGCTCATGCACTCATCTTAGAAGAGATTTTAGTAATTTGAAGTTGCATGAACTATTTATGTCCGCATTTTTAGTTAAATTGAAGTTAGTAAAATGGTGGGTTCATGAAATTATGATTATTGGATGGGTTGATAAATAGCTAAACATCAAGACCTTAGGAAGTGATTGTTCTGGACTTGCATTGAGAAAGCAGTGTCATTTTGGTTGCATAGTTTATATAATGAAGTATTGAGAAAGATGGGTCATTTTGGTTACATGTTCTTATGTTGAAATTTCTAGGACACGCCAATACTGATAGTGTTAGGAGTATTTAGCAAGGCTCGCAGTATCAGAGTTTCGGGAGTTTCGGCGGTTTCAGATCGGAGTTCTGGAATTTTTGGATTTGTAAGACATAAATAATAAGAAATTAAAAATAGACAAAATGTTTTGTACATTTAGGCATAATCTTATATTTGTTTATAATACTCACCCTTGCTAAAGTATTAGCCACAATTGACATTGTTGTTTATTTTACTTGCTTTTGGCGACCGCCCAGGGCCCCATGAAATTTGGGGGCCCAAAAAAATTAATTTAAATGTATATATATATATATTAGTAATCTTAAATTGAAAATAGAACTAATATATAATATGATCCTCTTTTATCATAAAATATTTGTGGTGTAGTGGTAGTTTGTTATACTTGTACACAAGAGGTCCTAGGTTCTAGCCTTTGCTGTATCATTTTTTAGTTCATTTTTTTATATTATATATGGGTCCCATTTTAAAAATTTGCCTAGGGCCCCCACTAACTCAGGGCCGGCGCTGATTGTCGATATGAAATTTTATCAGCATACTCCTAGATCTACGGTACAATCAAATCATTGTGTCGACATTATTTTTTTTACCATAGTTCTCCGTCTTTTTAGTTTTACCTTTTTAAATTGACCGTGAAAGACAGCGACAATTTCGAGGATAATTTCAGTATCGGCCGGTATCAATATCGATTACACATGCCAAAACCGGTATAGTACGGCCGATACTGCTAATTTCGGTATTTACTGACCAATATAACTTGTGTAATGCCTCAACGAAAGGAATTGTTGAGAAAAAGGATATGTTCATAGTAAGTTGATGATTTAAGCAAGGCACGTTGGTTCCACAAGTGATGATTTAAGCAAGGCACGTTGGTTCTACATCTACTATCCGGCTTACGCTTGGGTTTAATCTTCACGGACTGTTTTCGGGTCAAGTTCTCCGCACTCCAATCCTCAATTTTTGCGTCCGTTGCATCCTTTTCCGATCCATCGCTAGGGATGATCTTCTTCACACGCTCCACTCCGACTAACGTCAGCACCACGATCCTCTTGCTGGGTAGACCGTTCCTCCAGACCAGGATCTCTCAATCATGTGCTATCTGAGTATCCCGATTCCTCCTCCCTTTTCAATTATGAGCGTAGAGCATCTGGTCCATTTTTGCGGGTCCTTATGTCTTAGGGTCTGCTTGGTAATGGTGTTTTTACCGATTTTGGGGTGTTTTTGAACCGACCGTTAATGAAAATTCCTGTTTGTTAATTTTTTTGAGGCACCGGTTTTGGTCGGCTCAAACCCCCCCCCAAAACTAGTGTAATGTATTTTTGGGTGGCTTTATAAACACCCCAAATCGGTGGATTTTGAGCGGCTCTATTTTTTTATTCTATTTATATCCTCACAAAAATATATATAATTATAACTAATGATACCCTTCCCTATTTAATTTATTCGTATAAAAAAACTTTCAGAACCGCTCGTTAGTGAATTACCAAGCATGGATTGGACTGGTTTAAAAGTCGCTACTTAAAAATCATCCAAAATCGGACCCCTCATAACCGGTACTCTAAAATACCTCATGACCGCTATCCCTACAATTGCCAAGCAGACCCTAAGACTTGACCGGTTGAGCCAATACTTGTTTTCCAAGCACACTTGATCTTTATTTTTTTTATTTTTTTGCACAATTATTACATTATCCTTAAGATGAGCCCCTTTACGCAAAGTGCTACTTCTACGATTTCTGTTTTTTTTACTAATTACATAAATAGAGATTGTAAATAGCCTCATAATTTTTTTTGATTGCAGGTTTTCTTCTTTAGTCGATCAATTTTTATTGCTCATAAATTATGACCGAGTTTTCTTGATGAAAGAACAATCGACGTCTCTGGCATACTTAATTGCACACTGTTTTATTGTCAGATCATAAATTTACTGTCACGATGGCTACAATAAGCACAGGGAGCATGTTCATTGTAGATCTGTTTGAGTCAAAGTCTATTTTTATTTTCTCACTTTACTACACCTAAAATATGGATGCTTGACTTTCCCAATTGATCTAATGCTGCTTTCTTGCTAGACTGAAAGTGCTGATATGTTGGTTTTCTAGGTTGTGCTATTTCCTGTAACTGTGGGCCTCGTGCTCAACAGGTATGCAAGACCAGTGGTGAATGTCCTTTGTTGCAATGGTTTGCACATCACTATGAATCGGAAGCCCCCTTGCCGTTAACAGGAGCCAGATTCTATCTTCAGAAGGACTCTTTTTTGCTTCTTCGCGTACTTTACCTTCCATACTCTAGCCTTCACATTGGGTTGCCGTCATTGAGGTACACATCTCAATAATCCATATATTTAGTCTTTATATAGAAGGACATGCTTCCCTTTTTTTTTTTTGAGAAGGTCTTATTATGAAATATCAAATTGATAGTTTAGTACGGTTGTTTACCTTGGACATTTGGCATGCTTACAAGCATAGTTTGCAGTATCGGCCGTTACTGATTCGATACAGCTGATACGGTACGGTTTGGCATGTCCTGATCCGATACCAACCGCTACTGATATTAACCGATACCGACGTTGATGGTCTCTTTTCCAGTTAATTCGGTAGAAAAAAATGAATAAAAAAAGATCAATCAGCAAGAACGTAAAAGCATAGTATGGTTGTAAAAACACGTGAATAAAGAAAATTTATATACCGCAAGTAAATCAATCAGTAAAGGTGACTATTATTTTATTTAATTTCAAAACTATTAAGAAACAACACATAAAATACTTAAAATTATGCCTAAGGACAATGAGGACTGCAGGCCTAGCCTGCAGGCCTGTAGTGTACCATTTGAACAAGAATAAAACAAGTAAATGTACAACACTCCTTTGTCACAGACAAGCCTATGTTAGACTATACAGGTGAGGGGAATTTCCACTCACCATTCAAGTTTGGACTCTTTATTTGGTTAC
Source organism: Iris pallida (assembly GCA_029216955.1). Lineage (NCBI taxonomy): Eukaryota > Viridiplantae > Streptophyta > Magnoliopsida > Asparagales > Iridaceae > Iris > Iris pallida. The sequence goes on from JANAVB010005600.1 coordinate 14,756,800, forward strand.
TTGTTTATACACATGAGACAAAATACGAAAGTTGGGTTAGCTAATGAGCTTCAGGTTAATGATTTACACTGGTAAAGTGTAGTTTATTCAAGGGGTCCATTAAGAAAATTGCCATGTAGATTACTATTTCGATTTGGTTCACATTGAGTTATATTACACATGAGACAAAATAGGAAAGTTACTATTTCGATTTGGTTCACATTTAGTTTTATTCAAGGGGAAGGGGGGGCTGTCGGAAAGGGGGAGGGGACTTCGTGGAGGAGGGGGGAAGGGGGGGCTGTCGGAGGGGGGAGGAAATTTCGTGGAGGAGGAGGGAATGAACAGGCAAGGGGTTGGGTTTTGGGTTTTTTTTTTTTTTTTTTTTTTTTTTTTTGTAGCCCTTAGTAAAATGATTCATTTTCATTTTAGGTTGCCCTTAGTAAAAATATAAGTGTAGGATGGTTGCCCTTAGTAGGTTGGTGTCCCTTAGTAAAAATGGGGTGACCTTTAACATTTGCCTTTTTTAATGAGGTCTTATTATGAAGAACAATGTTATTTGTCCCTCCAAATTGTACCTCCAAACCGTCTATCCTTACGTGGCAGCTGACGTGGCAAGTTGATGTGGCAGCTGACGTGGCAAATTTTAAAATTCAAATTAAAAAAAAATAACATTAAAATTAATGTTAACATTAACATTAAAATTAATGTTAACATTAACATCAAAAATTAATATTAACGTTAACATTAACAATAATATTAATATTAACATTAACATTAACATTAACATTAATATTAATATTAACATTAGTTAATATTAACATTAACATTAAATTAATATTAATTAATATTAATATTAACATTAACATTAAATTAACATGGACAAAATTAGATAATTAACTTTTTGGGTTAAAATTTGTCATGTCATCGGTCATGTCAGATGACACATAATATTGTTAACATGCCATGTCAACTGCCACATAAGGAGGGATATATTGGCGGGACAATTTGGAAGTACGAATAGCATTACTCTATTATGAAATATCAAATTGATAGTTTAGTATTGTTGTTTACCTTACCTTGGACATTTGGCATGCTTACAAGCATAGTTTACAATATCGGCCGTTAATGATTCGATACAGCCGATACGGTATGGTTTGGCATGTCCTGATCTGATACCAACCGCTACTGATATTGATCGATACCAACGTTGGTGGTCTCTTTTCCAGTTAATTCGGTAGAAAAAAATGAATAAAAAAGATCAATTAGCAAGAACGTAAAAGCATAGTAAGGTTGTAAAAACACGTGAATAAAGAAAATTTATTTACCGCAAGTAAATCAATCAGTAAAGGTGACTATTATTTTATTTAATTTCAAAACTATCAGGAAAAAACACATAAAATACTTAAAATTATGCCTAAGCATATAAAATATATTTTTTTTTCTAAATTTTTAATAATTTATTAATAATTATTTGCTTTTCGATACCAAAAAATTTAATACTCCGATCCGATCCGAAACTGCCAATATTGCAGATACCGTTGAGAAACTCCCCATCTAACCCCCCTACAACGCACGCATTTCCCAAATTGAGAAACTCCCAGAATCACTCTTTGCTCTAATAACCTTGCAGGCAATCAGTTCAGATTGATTATTAATTTTTCTTGTATATATAGTGTCACTCCCCGTTCCTAGAATGCGTATTTTTATACATATATAACTCATGAGTATTTATTTAGTATTTATCATGTATTTATTTAATATTTATCATGTAATATCCTGTATTTAAATTCCTTTAATTTTATGTTAATCAATTAATCTGCTCTTTAAATTTTCATGTTAATTTATTTCCTGCAATTATATTTCTGCAATTTTATTTTTTGCACTTTATTTCCTGCTTTTATTCTCTGCTTTAGCTAGGCTTTGGGTTCGGGTTAGCCTCGGTTGGATCCCCTACAACCCGACCCATTGGACCCGGCCCAACTCCCACCTACCACCCCTTTTCTATTTAAAGCTTACATCTCTTTCTCTCTCCTCATAAACTCACATTCTCACCATTACTCCTCTTCTTCTTCTTCTTCATTACTCTCTCCACCTACCAAACCGTAGGCAAGTACAACTTGCTTTCCATGAGAACCCATGTTTTTATAGTTCATTTGCTTTCCTCTCGTGATCCTAAGAGAGTTTAGAACTTGGCATTTCTCATTTCGAAGTCTTAATTTTTGTAGATCTAGAAATTTGTATTTTCGGATTTTGGTGGTCTTGATCTATCAAACTTCTTTGTTTACAAATTTTGATGGTTCCATATCGAAGAGAGTTTTATTCTACCCAATTTTGACCTTTGGAAAGTTGGATTTGGACTTATTTTGACCAAGTTATGGACTTTTGAAGCTTTGGGGTGCGAGTTCTTGCTGTTTGGAGAAGACAGTGAGCAGTGTACGCTAGCTTTTTAGCTTGCGTCACTGAGCTATGCGTGCTCTTTAGCGCAGCGCAGTATGGAGTCCATACGTTACCTTTTTAGGAAGCGTGTGTCTTGCATACGCTACCTTTTGGAAGCATATGTCGTATGGAGTTCATACGCTGTCTTTTGGGAGCGTATGACTTGCATACGCTGACTTGAATGGTCAGGAGTCGTATGGAGTTCATACGCTGCCTTTTGGGAGCGTATGACTTGCATACGCTGACTTGAATGGTCAGGAGTCGTATAGAGTTCATACGCTGCCTTTTGGGAGCGTATGACTTGCATACGCTGACTTGAATGGTCAGGAGTCGTATGGAGTTCATACGCTGCCTTTTGGGAGCGTATGACTTGCATACGCTGACTTGAATGGTCAGGAGTCGTATGGAGTTCATACGCTGCCTTTTGGGAGCGTATGACTTGCATACGCTGACTTGAATGGTCAGGAGTCGTATGGAGTTCATACGCTGCCTTTTGGGAGCGTATGACTTGCATACGCTCACTTCGATAGTGAGGAGTCGTATGAAGTTCATACGCTGCCTTTTTGGAGCGTTTGTCTTGCATACGCTCACTTGGGTGACTAGGGGTCGTATGGAGTTTATAGCGCTGCTTGACTTGAGCGTAGCCTGACTTGAGCGTACGCTGACCTTACTTACCCTGGATCTTCTATAGCCCTGTATATTGATATTTTATTAGATATTTAACGTCCATTTTATATCCTTACGCCTTTTGGCATAAACTTGATAAAATCACGATATGTTAATATTTATGTTAAATATAGATTGTTACGTGGGATGTACCATGTGTCGTGAATTGAGTATAGATACCCCGATTGACTGGAATTAAACCCTGAGAGTTGTAGACTCGACCCCACTGAATATTAGTTGACTTTCATGCCTTGTCACCATTGATAATGATTGTGACTTTGATCATGCGTTCCTAGTTGGAACTAAGAGACTGGCTAGTCGTCTTATTGAAATGAATGAATGAGACACGTTCATATTATGAACTATTGTAATCGACTGGCTGATCCCGAATATTGACATACATGCACATGCAGGCTTCAATCTATTTATTTACTTATTTACTTATTTATTTTCTACAAAAGCAGCATGTGTACTTTATGGTCAAGGCATGATTATTTCGTGGTTAGATTTGATTGTTGCATTACGCTATGTAAGACCTGCAACCTAACCGCACTGGTATCGTTGTAGGGTTGTGCATATCGTACCCCGTACGAAAGTACTCATTTGAATGACCATGATCCACGGCATGGGATTTCACTCAACGTAGGGACTATTAAGTTAAATAAAATAATGATTGCATGGAGAGAATGGATTCCCGAGTTCTTACATGGCAGCCCCCTTGGGACGAGTAGTATCCGACGGGCCGGCTGGTTCCCACAGATACTGTAAACCTGCCACACGGGCATGGAGCAGTATCTGGTTATATTATTTATTGTATATTATATATTGATGACGGGCGTCCTGCTAGGACTCGTCTAATTCATGCATGGCGCACATGATTGACTGGATAGACTAGCCTTGCTTGCACATAGTAAGAACTACGGAATCCCTAATTGTATTATTCCAGGATAACTTGGGACTCAAAATAGCAAGCCGTAGGATTTGATTGGCCGTTCAAGATGATTTGTTTGTGCACTGTACCTACTCTGTTACCTAACTGGGATGATCAGAATGTCAGGACATGACGGGCCAACTTCTGTCCTTGTTTGGTTGGGAGGTTGGTTCGAAGTGTCATGATGTGATGTGAATCCTAGTGGAAAGCCGAGATCTATTATTATATTCTCTTACTTACTGGTTTTAGTTCTCATGTCGTGCTTCCTTGTGGTACTTGCTATTAGAGGTCTAACCTCTCTGGTTTTGCATGGCCAGATTTAGAGCCGGTCCCCGAGGATCCAGCTTACTTCTACCTCCAAGATGGTCAACACTAGAGGGATGATCGCAGGAGGACTCGAGTGGGTTCCTTACTTCACCGCTCGTTTTGTCACTTACTTTATAATTAGCCGTTTGGCACCGACATGTTAGTCGGATTGTCTTGTACTTACTTTTACATAATTGTAATTAAAGTCAGACTGCAGCTGATAACAATTGTGTATACTTTTGCTACATCAATCTGGCTATGTTTTGTAAAGTCAGATATCAAGAACATTTTGACAGAGCATTTGGAACGCCTTACTGCTTTATCTTACATGTTCTCTATTTCTGTTTCTTGTTTGAATGATTGAGACAATAGATGTGTAATGACCATAGTAAGACTTTTATGTAGTATGCACCCCCCTCGTCTGGTTAGACAGCATTGATCGTATTATACGGTATTCATCTACCCGTAATACGTAGCTGGCTGAGTCATTCCCCCGCTCTCCAGTATTCTGGTTCTGGGGCGTGACATATAGTTCAGGTTCTTCGGAAAGAAAATGATTTCTTACGTTTTCTTAAACCTTCATGAAAGAGCTTGAAATAGAAAACATCGTATAGTCCCCAATTTCCTAGACCTGCATTTTCCTGCTCCCAAATATCATCTCACAGGGATCTTAGTTCCAATTTTCAGAAGTTACAGCCAAGACAAACACGAAATCACCCTGTATTGTACAGATAGTCAGATACCATGATAGGTTAGGGTTATCAGACCTCATGTTTGGGGGTGAAAACTATCTATGACTATCTATCTATCTCTACGTGAAATTGCTTTGCACGAATTTCAATTAAAATATTGTAAGTTCAGCCACCATTTTTTTTATGTGACTATTTATGTGTGTGCGTGCTTTCTTTTTACAGTGTCAAGGGATTCTGGATACGTGTTTTGTTATAGAATAATAACCTTTGAAAAAATAGTAAGACCAGAAGAATTTATTGTCATGCATTGGGACACGGAGAGTTGTTTGAAAAGATGAGACTTCATAGCATGTAAACTTTATTATTTGGATTCTTAAACATAAATAACATACCATTTGACATAATAGTACATCATGTTTTCTCTCGATACTCAACATATAATTAGTGCTTCATATTTGTATATATTTATTATCTAATCTATTCTACTATATAATGCCAAAGTTAGGCTTCACCGTAGAATTTTTCTTCCAAAAATGCCCTTGCCAAAAGTTAGGCTTCATCGTGGTTGATTAATTTTAATAAGGAACTTATAATTACGAAGATTGTCCTATGGTCTTCCTATAAGTAATTAAAAGAATGTTAAAGTATGTGCCAAACAAGTGCATATATGCTAGTTACTATATAATAGGAAAAGTTGGCTTCACCGTGAATATATATATATATATATATATATATATATATATATATATATATATATATATATATATATATATATATTGAAAAAAGGTAATTGTGGCGAACGCTCCCACCTAGAATCGATCTCCTGATCACTCGGGCCACATGCATCTGTCTTAACCACTAGGCTAGAGGTCATTTGCAATTATATATATATATATATATATATATATATATATATATATATATATATATATATATGAAAAATTCTACAATACATCCACCCTTTTGGGATGTATCGATACATCCCAAATCTGAACCATTGGATGTTGATCCAATGGTTCATATTAAATTCAGATTAAATAACGCAGGAGACATCATTTAATGCTGTTTTTGACTTTTGACCACTTGTTAACTTGCTATAGCAGGTCATTCTTCATGCAATTGTTTCAATAAACATCCTAAATTAACTCATATTTACTTTCTCTTTCGCCCATCTAATTTAATATTTTGTGCAACTACGACACCACCGATGCTCCGATAGCTGGTGGCGATCTACATGATGACACCAATGACGACATGGACGAAGATCCTGTAGCCAATGTAGATAATAATAAGGGAAGAATTCAGAGGAAGAAGAGAGGTAAGAAGTCGATAAAAGCTCGTTCTCTCAAATCTCTCCTTTGTGTAAATTAAATCCAAGGAGGACACAATCTCAAATTTTAGTTATTGCTTAGCAGAGTCTGCTTAGTTGTTGTAAAATTGTGGTGTTGCTTTTGTAACATTTTCATCTTTAGTCTCATATTTTCTATGAATATGTCTTATGTTTGTTTTGATTTAGTAATCTTTCTGTAATTTGTTTTTTGTTTCATCTAACAATTTAATATTTTGGTTATAAAGCTACATGCCATGGTGGTGGTGGTGGAAGGAGAAACGGAGATGAAGAAGGAAAGAAGAAGAAGTTCCGGTTCGTGATGGACTTCGTCGAGCCCTTCTCGAACAACAAGGAGTACCAGCGGAATTAAACCTCTTATAGAGTTCCTCAAATTTTTAATCATGATAACATTTCATGACAACCTTCAAACGGCTAGTAGATTCTTTGCTAGTCTCGAAATTTATTTTTCTTTCCATCTTCCTCACTTTTTATACTTTTCTCTTGCTATATATACAATAGTTTTCTTGTTTCAACTATTATTTATTCGGAAATACATAGAATAGTTTTCTTATTTCATTTTGTAGTACTAGAGAAAGATGTCTACTCGTATGGAACATGTAGAAGAGGTAGAAGATTGGATGCCAGCTTCTAATGAAACCTTCATTCCACGTATGATGCGCAGGTTTGAAGAACAACTGTCGAAGATTTCAGATCAACTTGTTTCGATCAATTCTAAGCTTGGTTCAATCAAAATTGAACAAATGAATATATCTTGACGTTTGGAAAAGATGGAAGAATCTTCAGATTTGAAGAAGGTATCTTCATCTGGAGTAATTAATAATGTGGAGAAGGTTTTCGTCGAATCTTCCGATGAGGAGGACGTGCGGCTAAAGAAACATGATAAAGCAATGAACCGAATTCTCGATATGTATCCTCTAGAAGAAACTGACTTTAGCAGTTCTTCGAAAAGAATGCGAGGAAATTTAGATCCGGTCATACGTTTGAAAAGTTTAACAAGAACTTCAACCTTAAAGCCTAGCCAGTGTACTGGTATTTCTTCGAGTTTTTACGACTATATTTTTACGGATGATAGACCTGACAAGTAAGTAATATGAGTTTTCATTTAATTCCAACAGTTTTTTTTTCTAATCTATTCGTTTCTTTTCTTAGTGAAATAATATCATCTTGCAACAAAATCTATGTGTCTCGGGCTGAGATGAAGTCCTTAGCTCCAGAAAAGAGAATTAAAGATGGGGTATATATAGATAGTATATTTCTTCTTAGATGCTATCTATGTTTACTTTGATTCCATCGCTGATATTTTTAATGAGATACTCAGATTGTAACCCTTGTCTCTGCTCTTCTCACCGCGGAGGAACGGAAAATAACTTTCAATAAAGCTAATGTATGGTATTTACCAATAAGGTTAACGGTGAGTGAGCATTTTATTCTTCAATGATTATGCATTAACAATTTTGTCATTTGTTTGTCCTTCGTAATGTATTAATTGATGTGTATGTAGAGAGCAATGTTACCTCCATCTGACAAGCAACTTCATGAAATATGGAAGAAGTACAAATATTTCCAGGATTATATGGGATCTTTAAGCATTTGTAATGAGGTATTAATGTATTTCTGTTTAAATATTAATCCTAATTTTCTGAAAATTTACTAATTTGTTTTACCTAATTAATCCTGATTCAGATATACATACCCATTCTTTTGTCTGACCACTATACTCTCATAAGAGTTATGGTTAAAATAATGACTGTTGAAATTTGGGACACACGTGCATCTACAGATGAGCCGATTCAAAATAAATCAGTCATAAAAAATAGCAAGCTCATATTCAACAATTTTTATGAATTGCGTACAAGATCCACGGTATACTAATACATATTGTATTCTGGTAATTGTAGCTTTCAAATTTGGATCTCTTTCTCGAAAAAGAGATTTTGAAATTGAGAGATGCTCGGTTCAACTTTTCTAATTTTGCCATAAAACATCGTCCTTATGTTCCCCGCCAAGGTAATACATTTGATTGTGGGATTTTTGTAATTGTATTCATGAAAGACGGATCTAGTCTGGACTCCCGTTCTCTCAATGTAAGTCTGAAAATATATCGTCAAAACTTACACTTTTTAGAGCAATATTTTTGATGTTATGTTTGTTATATGCAGTTTGATTCAAAAATGGAAAGGCGCAAAGCTGCTGAATGTATTGCAACTTCAGAGCACAATGAAGAACTATACAAGTTGCGCAATAATATAATTAAGCAGAAAGGAGTCCAAACTATAATGATTTAATATGGAAGACGATGAATTTTTTTCTTCTTTTATCTAATGTATTATGTTCATTTGTTTTGTTGAGTTATAATATTCTTAAAATGTGGGATAAAAATGATATCAAAATGTTCATTTGTTTCAAAATCTTGCTGCCATATAATCCTAAAATATCCTAACCTGTGCCTTTGACCCTATGGGTATACCCTCTCTTCGTGCTAAAGTGATTTCTGCCTAAGCATATATCGAGAAAAATTCTCAAGTTATTGACAAGAAAAAATTTATAAAATGCCCAAAAATTGCAAAAATTTTATGAAAAAATCCACCGCAAAATAATATTTCATCGCGTGCCCAAAATTAGCTAAAAATATATAAAAGGGTATGGTAGGACCTTATTGCCCTTCTAATTTTTTCAAAACACTCACGAAACCTACTCTTCAAAACCAAGAAGTTTCCATTCTTCCTATTCTTCCATACGCTGCTCCTTTTCGTATCTAGGTTTTATCCTCCAAAATCTTCAAATCCTATTTTAAAAACTCGTCAGTGACTCTCCATTCGCAATCTTCATACCATGTCGCAAACATCAACATCAAATGGAACCCCAGTTAGAGAAGAGGGAGAAGATGTAGATATACAAGAAGAGAGAGCTGTTGTGAAGAGATTTAAGAAGGTTGCACATGAGCCAGAGGCTAGTAATCAAGAAGGAGGGCAAAAAGAAGGGCAAAAAGAAGGTATAAGTATAAGTTGTGTTCATGATTCTGTTAAGACAACGGAGGGGAATAGTCATTCTCTGTCTTAATACAACGGAGGGGTATAGTCATTCTCCGTGTTAAAATGCAAGAGAATGACCATTCTCCGTGTTATATGACGAAGAATGGTCATTCTCCGTGTTAATATCACGAAGAATGACCATTCTCCTTATTAAATTGAAGGACTAATTCCATTCTCCGTGTTGACTTGACGGAGAATGGTCATTTCGGTGTTAAAATGAAGGGGAACTGCTATTCTCCGTGTTAAAACCACAGAGAATGTCCATCTCCGTGTTAAAATGTAGGAGAATGGTCATTTTTCATGCAAATATCACGGAGAATGGCCATCTCCGTGTTAAAATGTAGGAGAATGGTCATTCTTCATGCAAATATCACGGAGAATGTTCATTTTCCGTGCAAATATCATGAAAAATGACCATTATCCATGTTAAAGTCATGGGGAATGACCATTCTCCGTGTTAGATATTGACGGAGAACAGTTGACAGAAACCTAATTTTTTGTCTTTTTTGTAGAAAAAACTGTCAGGAATAAAGATTCAAGAGTTTTCCGTTCTTCTTTCAAGACGATGCAAACTCTTATGGATGATGTCAAAGAAGATGGCGGCCGTTTGCCCGAGATAGTTATTGATTTTTGAAGAATACCGGTTTCTACAATTTTGTCGAGGTATTCTACAAAAACATAGTTCGCATTCAAGAATTGGCCAAGGTTTCAGAAGGTCTTGAAAATTTGATAGGAACTTATGTGGAAGAAAAATCTGGCATCAGATACTTTCAACTGAGCACTATTGTTAAAATAGCACCGAGTGTGGGCAATGTGGCAGCCATTTTGGTCTACCGCTGAAGGATGAGTGTGAAGATGATGCTAATTACAGAAGATTGATAATAGAAAAACAACAGCAACCCACACCACCAGCATCGTTGAGCCTGTGTAGACATCACTTCACAAAATTGTTGGCTAATTCTAAGGACAAACACTCAGAAGTCACGAATAAGGAAGTAAGAGAGAAGTTCTTTGAATTGTTACAAACAGTGTTCTTCACAAAGTCTGGTGGTTCAAATTTGCCAAACTTTGTGAAGAATACTGTTTGGCACAAGTATTCTTCATAATCTTCCACTTGTGCCAAACGGTATTCTTCACAAAGTCTGGTGGTTCAAATTTGCCGTACAGATTCTTGGCCTTGGTAGACATCGTAGAAGTTATCAATAATATATGCTGGCCAAGGTTAATCTTGGAGTATGTCATGGAGAGCATCAGGAGGACTACAAGTAAAACTAAAGGAGGATTACTCCGATGCATACTCCAAAATGGAAGGTTGCACAATATACTTCCTTTATTGGTTTGCGGAACATAGTATGCTTGTGGAAAGGAAGTCTGCACCAATACGTGAATACCCGAGATTTTACACATAGAATGGGTACGAAATCTCGGTCTTCCTCAAACACGAATATAACACTAAATTAGATTGAAACAGATATTCAAAGATTTGGTTATAGCTGTCGAAAAAGAGGAAGGCCACCTAGAAGATGATATAGAAATACGAGAAGAATATGCATTTGAAGGAGAGGGACACCACCAAACGGGTGGGGATGAGGATGCTGAACAAGAGAAACCCCAACAACTTGGAATGAACACCATGATGGAGGGGTCGGTGCAGGAATTGGAGGAGTTGAGAAGAGAGAAATCTTAGGTTCTTGCTGAGAATGAAAAACCCAACGAAAAGCTTAGAGAGCTAGAGGCACAAGAAGCCCAACAACGTCCAGTCAACGTTGTGATGGAGGGCTCGGTGCATGAATTGCAGGAGTTGCGAAGAGAGAAATTTGAGTTTCTTGTTGAGAACGAGAATCTCTATAAGAAGCTTAAAGAGATAGAGGAACAAGGAGCCCAACAAATTCAAAGGAACACTTCGATGGAGATATCGGCGCAGGAATTGGACTCCTTGCGAAGAGAGAAATCTGAAATTATTGCCGAGAATAGAAAGCTTAGCAAAAAGGTTAAAGAGCTACATGCACAAGGTAAAATTTTCTTTTTTTTGAAGTTCTGATTTGTAATTCTCCGTGTTAGAATGCAGGAGAATGGTCATTCTCTATTTTAATACCACGAAGAACGGCCATTCTCCGTGGTAATATCACGGAGAATGGCCATTCTCCATGGTAATATCACGAAGAATGGTCATTTTCTGTGTTAAATGGAAGGAGAATGGTCGTTCTCCGTGTTAATAAGACAAAGAATGGCCGAATGGCCATTCTCCGTGTTAGAATGCAGTAGAACGACCATTCTCCATGTTAAGGTCACGGAGAATGGTCATTCTCCGTGTTAGATTCACATCATATTGATTGACATCATACATTTCACTATTGTTTGTTTTATTTCAGTATAAATGATCGAACAGCTCAGAGGAACAAATAAAAGGCACATTAATGAGAGAAGGGAGCTTCAAAATAAAGTTGAATCGTTGAATATTGAAGCCATTGAAAAGGATGCAAAAATCGCTGATCTCGAAGCAATTATTGTAGCATTGCAGCATGAGGAGACTCAAGCAGCTGCTGAACTTGCTGCTCCAAAAGAAGTCGAAAGAAGAGGAGGATGGGGGGAGGAAAGAGGTCCAAAAACCATCAGCGGCATTAGTCGATGAAGATGTTACTCCCTTGGAGAATAATACAGTTAGAGAGGCTAATAAAAAGCGGAAGATGAATGCCGCTCCAAAATCCGGACAAGACGCTAAATGGCTGAACTAAAGAGGAAGGGTGTTATACTAAGGAAATGCGATGAACTCGTACTTTGGATGGATGCGGATGAAGAGCTGAAGAAGCTTTACATGGACATCGTATTCCCTAGAAAGATGAGTCCAAAGTATGTTTTCTGAACTCGACCAATCTTCGTCCAATTCATAACGGAGAACAACCATTCTCCGTAACATTTGTCCAGAGAATGATCATTCTCCATGTCAGTTGGACGGCGAATTATCATTGTCCGTGTCAGTTGGACAACGAATGACCCTTTTTTCTTCTTTTCCTTTCTAGACTTTTTTCACAATTATGTCCTGAGAATCTCTTTTAATTTAATCTAAACTAAATTTATGTGCAGTGATATTGTATACTTGAGTGTGCCGAAAGAGGGTAAAAATAAAGTTGAAATCCAGCTGTGGGCAATAGACACGCAAGACATACTCAACTATAAAGACATGGAGGCTGGCATACTCAACCTAATAATAAGAAAGCTAAGAGAAATTCAAGGCTATGCAAGAAGGTACGCCCAATCAAGTTCAAAGGACGCGCAACATAAGTGGTCTGCATTCTTGATGCCCCACACATTCGTAAGAATCTAAACAGAAAAATCTATATTTATGTGTACACCGATAAAAATGACATAAAAAATTACTCATGATATTGTGTTTTATTTTTGGGAAACAGAACATCGTTGAACGTGCCATTGAACCAAAAGCAAAAGCCGGCACCCTTAACACTTTCAAAACAGATGTAGAAGACTTCGTCATGGGTTTAGAGGACGACATAGAGTTGCTATTCATTCCACTCTTTAATGTATCCATCAAACACAATACGCTGCTCACATTCAACTTGATCTCCTATGACTGGACACACTACAACTCCTTGAGGCAAACCATGTACGGAAAGGGCAGGTGGATGCAGAATTAATGAAGAAGACCTTAGAGCCTATCATTAGGAGAAAAATTGATATGATGAGGGAGAGATGCCCGACGATGATGGAGTATGAGATCACAGTGCTGAATTGTTCTCCACGATGCCCACAACAACAGGCACCCAACTGCGTCTTGTACACGGCGTATTATATGAAGAGCTTGATGACTACTCCCTTCGAAATACCGAGAGAAAAATGACGATGAAACTCACCAGAAGATTACAATGATGAGGTTGGGATGGGCTAAGAAGTTGCTTTCAAGCGAATATGTAACACTACCAACCTAGCAATGACATTGTAAAACAATAATATAATTGGGTAAGGAACTTCTTTCTATATCATCTGTTTGTCTTTTATTCTTCTGCGTCTTTTGTAACGTCTGGTCTGCTCTGTCTTTTATAATAAAATTATTTTTGAATTATATTTATATTGTTAAAACCACGGAGGATGTCCATTCTCCGTGTCAAAATCATAAAAAGTTTGACTTTTATTTACATATGAAAGTCTGAACTACTACATAAAATCCTACTACCAAGAAAAAAAGCCTAAAAGCTATAGCTTCGACATAGTGTGGGTTGGAAATCACTTCATCGTCAACGTGCGTAGGCGGAACAACGTGCATCGTCAGAGCAAATCACTTCATCGTCAATGTGCGTAGGTGTAACACCGTACATAACAAAAACTGGGGCAATCACTTCATCGTCAACGTGCGTAGGCGTAACATCGTCATAACAAATCCCTCCATCGTTTGACCCCGATCTGTGGATGCAACAGGCACCTTCGACAGCCTGTGGCTCTTCCAGCATAACAAAAACTGGGCCGCGGCGATCCCGAATCCAGTAACCAACATCATGGCACACAGTCGATGAAGTGTGCGAGCACGGACAGTCCACTCGGCACATCTCAGTCTTCTGATGAAGTGCACGAACACGGAACACCGTGCATCGTTAGAGCAAATCACTTTATCGTCAACGTACGTAGACGAAACACCGTGCATAGTCAGAGCGAATCAACGTACGGGCACTTCGACAGAGTGTGGGTTGGCAATCAACCCAAACCCTGGGGCTCTTCCAGTAACCAACATCATGGCACACAGTTGATAAAGTGCACGAACACGGACAGTCTACTAGGCACATCTCAGCCTTCTGAAGGACTTCACCATCAAAGCTTCTTCAAACGAGGAGATCGACAACCCACAGGAAAGCGTCTTGCCAAGGCGGAGGATCGGTCGAGTCCATCTCCACAAGAAAAGCTAAGTGAGATGAGAACAAACTCTTCCGATACTACTGTCATTTATAGGCAAGGACAACTCGTACTCATGCACCAAGTGGCAGTCACTTCGAATTCAATTCAATTAATTTGTATTAATACCAATGCATCTGCCCCTTCACAAGAAAAGCTAAGTGAGACGAGAACAAACTCTCCCAACTACTGCCATTTATATGCCACTAATACCAATGAATCTGCCCCTTCGAATTCTGTCAAGTCAACACCATTCTCCGTGTACTGATGCGCCCAATGGAGCACTGGCCAGTGCGCCCGTCAACATTATTTTTCGTGTTAAAATCATGGAGAATTACCATTGTCCTTATTAAATTGACGAGAAATTGTCATTCTCCGTGTTAGAATGGAGGAGAATGGACATTCTCCGTGTTAAAACCACGAAGAATGTCAATTCTTCGTTTAAATAACACGCAAAATTGCCATTCTCCGTGCTAAAAGGACGAAGAATGACCACTCCCCTTGTTAAATTGACGGAGTATTACCATCCTTCGTGTTAAAATTGACTGAGAATCGTCGTTTTCCTTGTTAAATTGACGGAGAATTGTAAAAAAAAGTTGATAATTAAGTCAACGACGGTTCATTTGGTTCCGTTTGCTCTTTGTCGCTATCTCGCTTTCGTCCATCCAACCTTATCCCAGCCACCTTTTTGGTGGACAAGTAAATTCCATATATCTCCAGTCCTCATCCTTGATTGCTTCATAAGCTTAGCTTGTTCCAATTCTGTGGGTGATATCTTACGATGGGATCTCAAAAAAACTGTTTCAAAATCATTCGCCAGGTTATGGTTGTGATGTACTTGAAATTTTTTGACAACCCACAGATTTGTAGAATTGGTGTACCCAATACGAAAAATTGCTTTACAACCATTTCTGCTTTCACTTCTTGGCTCACGAATCCTATTAGAAGCTTCATTCTATTTATTCTGTCTGAATCCTGCATTCGAACAACATCAACTACGGACCATCACCATCCCAGATTTATTTTTCTTTACTTTGTTCTTTCTAATACTGAAAGCAACTGCTTTTGAATATATTCGGTAGAATGTCTCTGCTTCTTTAATAGAGTTGAACTGTAAGCCAACAATATCTTCATCTAAGAGATCCCTTAGGTCTTTGTTAATGTTGGCAGACTGCAATATTTTTTTCATCGTCGCTGCATCGAAATCCAATGGAGATTCACCATCGTCCCTAAGAACAGAATTAAACAAAATAAGTATGAGAAATCAATGTAAAAATATAATGCATTTCTTAAATCCATTAGAAAGGGTGATGCGAAATAACATTTCGTTGTTTGTGTTGATGTCATCGTCATCGTTATGATGCATTCCTCCGTTGTTTTCTTCCTCTTGTTCTTTATTATCTTCTAAGTTAACAGCTTCCAAACTTTGCTCATCATCCAAATCATCTGATACTGCTCTTAAAGAGAAGCTTTCTTCATCAACTAATTCTTCCACATGATGATCAGTTTCTCCATGTGATGTCGCCATTGAAGAAAATAAAGTGTGTTAGAAACCAATAGAAGAAACGAAGGACAAGAAACAATACAAAAAGAAACCGGTATGACTGATCCTAAAAGCATGCATGAAAATGCTTTATGTAACTCCAAAAACACCCTCCTCCATGTACCTCCGCCACGTGGCCCTCTTCTATTGGCTCATAAAAATGCTTGAGTGATTCTAAAAGCATGCATAATTTTAAAGAAGAAAAATGCTTTATGTACCTCCAAAATGTCCCTCCTCTATGTACCTCCGCCACGTGGCCCTCTTCTATTGGCTCATGTCTTCCTCCAACTCCCCCCTATTTTCTTGGGTCAATAAGGCAGCACCATGTGGCGGAGGGATATGGAGGAGGGACATTTTGGAGGTACATATAGCATTACTTTTAAAGAAACAACTTCCATCAACACAACCTTCTCGTCTTCTGTGTACATGTATTATTGAATTATGTAGGATAAAGCATGCAGCAGCATTTAATGCTACGTTTACTATTGTGTAATTATTTCTAATGATATGGTATTAGTGAACACAATCTGCAAAAGAGAACCCGAGAGAGAGTGAGAGAGAATGAGAGAGAGAGAGAGAGAGAGAGAGAGAGAGAGAGAGAGAGAGAGAGGAAGATGGGATAAAGAGAAAGGATCGAGCTCGACTATTTTTTATTTCAATAGCTCCTTTTACTAATAACTAGTTTTAAATTAGCAACTTAAAAATAGTTAAAGTTAAAATTCAATTTTTGATTTTTATTACTAATAACTAGTTCTCACGTACGAGATTAGACAAACACTAACCGAGCCCGAGCAACGTGACATCAGCTAGGTTTCTAATATAGTGGCATTTATGTTAATTTAAACTTTACAATATTATTGAAACTAATATTAATACTAAAATTTAAATTAGTTTTTTGATTTAGCATTTAAACTTAGATTTAAATTCACAACTTAAAAATAGTTAAAGTTAAAATTCTATTCTTTTTTATTTAAAATGTACAATATTATTGGAACTAGCATTAATATTAATATTTGCTTGTTCCGTAGTTTAAGTCGTATTGCACGGCTTATGGCTTAAGTCTAGGCACCCAAAGAACTTGATTGTTCAAGTCGAATGCGTGCACAGCACGTTTCTTCGATGCAAGGCTTGATGCAGCCCTTGCTTGTCAAGTCGTTTTACGAACACATTAGACAAGAGTTTTATTGGGCTATCGAAGTCATAGCAAGCACTGTTCCCTGTTGTCTGCGGTTGTCAAGTCACTTAGTCCCACGATCTCAAGGCTCGTCATATAAAGTATGACTTGGGCGATGGAAACACTGTAAACATGTCGAGACTGTAGGTCAGTCGCAGTCAATAAGAGTATGGAAACACTGCGTTGCATGAGCGCAATTTAGTTAAGTCAATAAGAGTATGGAAACACTGCCTTGCATGAGCGCAATTTAGTTAAGTCAATAAGAGTATGGAAACACTATAAACATGTCAGGACTGTAGGTCAGTCATCGAGGAGGAACATCACGGGACTGTAGGTCGGTCGCCGAGGCAACCCTGGTTTGGGCTCTAAAAAAGAAGTATGATAAGTACAAGAAGTAAAGCTAAGGAAGCTAAGTTGTGACGGCTAGGCCATGCATTTACGTTGAGTCTAGGAGTTCTCGTAGGTGCATGGTCATGGATAACTTGTCGACAAGGTTTTGTACCCTCGATTTGGAAACCTGGGGCCACAAGACCGTATCGGCCTAGGAGGGGAGCAATATAGGTAGGCAAGAACACGCCGCCGGTGATAATTCGAAGACTTGAGTAGGGCTAGCTACCCTTAGCTGCAAGGGTCTCGTCTTGCACCACTTACATGTCCAGGATGGCTTGAATTGCAAGTGACCTTTCATATAAGTCAAGTTGGTGTGCTAAACGGCAATCCGCATGGACGGTGTCGGTCAAATCAAGGAAAGTGCAAGCACGGCATGCATGAAGTAAATATAGTATGCACGGGTGCATCAAAAGTCTTAAGAAACCTAAGATTTGGCTATAGCAAGGACACGTGCCTCGGCACGAATGTAGCGTCGAGTATTAAGTCGATGGCATAGTGTTGCATAAATCGGGATTGAGTCGTCTAGAGTTAAGTCATGAAGGGCCGTAAGGCAAGTTTGGTTAAGTCATGCTAAGTTGTGAGACACGGTCTCAATGTTCAAGTAAGAACCAAGTCATTGACACAGATCATGTCATTGCATCCCAGAGTATGGGCCATAGGGCAAGTATGAGTCGATAAGTTGACGTTGCAAGCACGAGAATGGTCTAGAGGCAAGGATAAGGAAGTTATTGGTACGTTAGCCCGACGAATGGTCTAGAGACACAAATAGACCAAGATGTCTACGTCTTAATTAAAGTTGATCCTAAGGCAAGACTAGAAAAACAATCATAAGGGGACTATGTTGCATAAAAGTAAAGTAACGTGTTGGTTTTGTATGGGTGGGTGAGGAGCTCACTCCACCAGTACAGTTGAGTACTGACACCCGACCAGTTTCATATGCAGGTGATAGGTACCTGCTTGCTCGGGGCGGAGATCGCATGGATGCGTAGAGGCGTGGAGTTCCTTGGTATTTTGAGGCACGCGGGCGCATTGAAGACTGGACTTATACGGGACACAATGTATGGACATCGCATATCCGAAGCTTCCGCTGGTTTACTCAAATTGTATTGAGAGATGAGAGAGAGCAAAGTGACTTGTAATGTGAGATGTAAACTCCCCCTCCATTTTTTTAATAATTAATTTATTATTATTGGGCCTAAATATTATTTTCTGAATTTTATATTAGTCCATTTTGGAACAAATATTTATTAATATATAATCCGTTATGGTCATGGTTAATACGTATGTGTGTTGATTAGGGAATATCATAGCTAATATAGACATATTTTGTAACTTATTTATGAAGCCAATTGGATATGGCATCTCATTCATATAGGTATTAACATATATACTTTTATATATACTTTAGGCCTTCCTATAAATATACCAGCTTGTATAAGTTATTCAACCCAACCTTATCTCTCAAATTGAATTAATCTCCAAACCCTTGGCCATTCATAGTGTCCTTTTCCTTAGAAATTCATGCATGTATATAACCTACATAAATATTCCTTCCTGACTGTATATTCCACATATATATATATATATAACCTAAATCTTAAATGGGCTATCGGCAGACTAATGCTAAGCCCATGCTAGTTAACCAGCCCCAATACACCCTATACTTATAAATAACACCACAAAATACCTAAAACCCTAACATCCTTAGGAGAGCAACAACAGCCACCAACAAACTTTGCTTCCTCCCGTTTCATTTCTTTTTACACCACAGACAACCACCACTTTCCTCCTCCTCGCGTGTGAACCGTCTACGTGTGAGCTCGCGTCACCTTCGTCTCCACCGTCGAGTGCATCACCGAGCTGCATCCTCGCCATCGACCAGAGCCAACGAAGATCCCTCGCACCGAGCTCTCGACCCGCAGTTCTCTCTCCTCCGCGTGCACCTCACCGAAAGTACCCCTCGAGCCTCGCCACGCATCCCTACCGGGTTAGAAGCTGCTCGACCGCAATGCCTCATCTGAACCCGTCCTCGTAAAGATTGTGCACCCCTGCACCGCTTTCGACGACCAGCTGCTCTGAAGAGAAGGATTGAAGCTTTGGCATAGCCATGCACGTGAAGAAGGGAGCACAACACTGTAGCCACATAAGGAATTGAAGCACAACAGAAAGCCCTGCATATTATAGGTAATATTTTGCCTAACCCCTCCAATGGATTAATAATGGCAAGCTTGCATCCAAGAGTTATATGTAGATGGGTAACTAATTATTTGTCTTTAGATTTATTAAACAACTTGCTGTGTGGGTTAGGAGTAGAACAATAAGAGTTTTATTTGTAGTGATCGGCCGAGCCTAATATATCATAGGCTGTTACTGATTCACAAAGGATTTTTCCTTTAGAAGAAGAAGAAACATGTAACAATAGTAATGTAGCTATGGAAATAGAAAGGAGTAGGAGAACAACTGAGGTGGACATAATAGTAGTGTGTGTATATATATATAAGCTTCAATACAAATAGTGTGTGTAGAATCTTTTAGCAAACAAGTGTATTGGAATGAAGGAGAAGAAATTATTCTTCCTTCCAGTGGGTTAAATGAGAGCACAAGTATTTTGCATAAAACCCCTTATACAAATTATAGTATAAAGAAAGTCCCAAACTCATTCACCCCCCCTTTATTAAAATTGGGATATTAATTATAGACCCTCTAGAAATTAGTAATTTCAAAACTTATGTACATACAAATCTAAAGGCTGGAGCATAGCCTTTGTAGTTTTTTTTTTATATATAACCACTCCCACTTTCACCTAATGGCAATATACAACTAGATCCTAAATATCTTAACTCACTAGTATAGGTCATTAGAGTTGGTATTAATTTGAATAGATAGGTGACAATTTAGTAAATTATTATTTATTAATAAAATTGGTTTATTGAATTTATTATAGGGCTTTGGATCTGATCCTTGGATTCTGGACCTCAACAGATTGGACGACACCCAAGCAAGTATACCTTGCCTCCCTCTACAGTTTATTTACATGCTTATTCCTATTATTATCTAGTTTTACTAGTTGATTATTGACATGTGATTTGTACACCATGCATGCTAGTATATATATATATATATATATATATATATATATATATATATATATATATATATATATATATATATATATATATATATATATATATAGCTCTTGATCATAGTTAGCTTGGTAGTTCATATTGGATCTGTTCTTCTGTGTATCTGGACTGAGTCGTGTCGTGTCATCACCTGTACTTCGACTGAGTCGTATCGTGTCATAGAATGA
Source organism: Iris pallida (assembly GCA_029216955.1). Taxonomy (NCBI): domain Eukaryota; kingdom Viridiplantae; phylum Streptophyta; class Magnoliopsida; order Asparagales; family Iridaceae; genus Iris; species Iris pallida. The sequence continues at coordinate 14,777,509 of JANAVB010005600.1, forward strand.
GTAAGTCATAACGGAACTGCTGTACCTTGATTCTTGAAGCTAACCTGCGAGTCCACATTAGGGACGAGGGTTAGTAGTTATCTGAACATTGATTCTTGAAGCTAACCTGCGAGTCTACACTAGGGGCGAGGGTTAGTAGTTATCTGTCTACACCTGCGAGTCCACATTAGGGGCGAGGATGATTCTTGAAGCTAACCTGCGAGTCCATACCAGGGGCGAGGGTTAGTAGTTGTTCAAACCTGCGAGTCCACACTAGGGCGAGGGTTTGAGTATTCGATTGGTTATCCGTTGATATAGTGACAGTGTGTTCTCTTGTTCTCCTCCAGCAGTTCGTTTATGCATAGTGGTTCTTCCAGTCGTGTATAGTCATGTTTTCGTGTTGATTGGTCTTTTCCTATTTATATCCTGTATTTTCTTTATTGCATGATAAACTGTTAGATAGGTATGTTTTTATGTATCTTGCTATGTCTCCTGAGGACCTGATGATCTCTTCAGGTTTAGAGATTGCATGGAGTTAGTTAGCAGAGAAGGATGGTGGATGATTACGATATACTTGCAGGATTCAGGTATTGATATTACGTTTATTGTCTTCTCGTGCTGTTATTCCTTATCATGAGATATCCTGCTTGTTAGCCTAGTTTATAGACTCACATTATTTTTCCTTGGAGTCTTATCGGACATATATGCTAGTGGGCTGCAGACCACGACACATAGTGTTCATTCGTGTTTATATTACTCTTGTGAATTTAAGATATAGTTTTGCCTCGCCATGAGTTGGCAGTTTACCATGCTCTTGACAGCGTTTACGTATTCGAGTCGAGCTGGAGTCCGTTCGATATGTAGCTGGCTTGCTCACGAGCTCGCATCCGAAAAGCGGGTGCGGGTCGTGACATGAGAAGAGTGAGCTTGAGTTATTATAATCTTGGCCTCACGCCACAATTCTAATCTTTGTTTTAATATCAATAAAGAGCATTTTGAATGACTTGTGTTTTGCATTTAATTTTCTGCTGCTGTTATTCAATATTTCTGCTTGGGACTTCTGTACGACGACCCCATCGCTTAGCCTGTAATTGGCTGTTATGGACCTGCCTTGCATGAGCACAATCTAGGCTCACACGGCATTACGCCTTAGCGAGGACGATCACTCCTACGAGAGCGGGGCGTGACAAGCTAGGTTTCTAATATAGTGGTATTTCTGTTAATTTAAAATTTATAATTTTATTGAAACTAATATTAATACTAAAATTTAAATTAGTTTTTGATTTAACATTTAAACTTAGATTTAAATTCACAACTTAAAAGTAGTTAAAGTTAAAATTACATTTTTTATTTAAAATCTACAATATTATTGGAACTAGCATTAATATAAATCTACAGTGGCATTTCTGTTAATTTAAAATTTATAATATAATTGAAACTAATATTAATACAGTGGCATTACTATTATTTCCAAATAGTCTTTTCCTTGTTCGGTCACACCCCTACACGAGCGGATTATACCCCCAAAACGAGCGGGTTAAATAGCATTTTTCAAAGAAAAGAACCCATCCGACTAGAGAGAAACAAAAGAGAGGAGAAGAAGAATCGCAATGGAGAGGAGCAAGAGCAAGATCAACTGCAGCATATGGACTGTCATCCCTATGGAGATTCTCTCGATTATACTGGTACTGTCGGGGATGCCAGCGGACGAGGTCATGTGCAACGTGGCCCCAGTTTATCGTTCGTGGTGAAAGGCGCTCAACGGTCACTTAGACTATTGGTCCAACGTGGACTTGGAACAGCGGTGCTGGAGGGCCCAACGAATCGCTAAGATTAGTTTGACCGTAAAGAAGCTCGTGGCTCATAGTAGGGAAATTCTATTGTCCTTCTCCACGTACAAGCTCGACGAAGCTGCCTTCTCTTTTACATGTTTAAGACCTGTACAAAATTTTATTTTGTCTTATTCTAATACTTTATTTTTTCTATTACAAAATTTTACGTATACTTTGTTAATTTCTATTGATGTTTTCTATTTTTATAATACAGTAGGAAATTTTTAAGGGTGCTGCGCATTCCGAAGTGCGACGGGAGTGATGAAACTTTCGTGAGACACTTGGAGTTTCTTCCGGTGCTGGAAGAACTCGACATTAGCTACTGCCTCTATATCACGTTGCCTGGAATATTTTCTGCCGACAAGTATTGCCACCGTCTGGTCAAGCTGAGGAGGAACATGCCCCCTCCATATTTTATGGTCAGGAACATATTTGTGCTTAACACGTTGAACGAGACGGAGGAAAAGGCCGTGGCCGACTCGATGTCACGTCTCGAGCACCTAGAGATGGGCTCAGGCATGTTCAATGGAGGCACGCTGTGATCTATCATATGCAACTGTAAGGGTCTTCGCGTGCTCGACATACGTGGGTGCTTCAACGTGCACTTCAACGACGACCTCAGGAAAATTTGTGATTTAATACAGACATTTAAACGACCCTTTGATGATGTAATCCCAGGGGAACGTGGATACGAGATGTATAGTGATTTAGATCTCATCAATCAGTCCTAGGGTAAATGGTTCTTCTGACGTTAACATGCATGCATGCATTTCTTTGTATTTTTCATATTTATATGATATCAGTATCTTAACATTAATACAACATCTTAGTGTAATCATATCCAAGAGATTCGATATTTTCCCACATAGTGATGACATTTTACCTTCTTCAAGATAAATTTTGGCGGTGCAAATTTCACTCATATTTACGGTATCAATACAATTTACCATAATTAATGGTGATCGATAGACATTTATACAAGAAGAGTGGCCCGGGGGAGATACGAAAAAATTGGTTTCTTTTTCATCCTTTAAAATCTATTTATAAAGCCAAACAACCAAACTATTCATCTTCACCAGCCTTCAAAACCAATTTATATGGCATTATGATTAAATCTAATATTTTTTTAACAGCGTTATAAATGTTTATGATGCGAGCTAAATGTGTTGGCTATGATCGAAAAATGTGTTTCCATATTTTTAACAAGGTTCTTGTATTATTATAGGCTGCAAAAGAAAAAGACTCAAAATTAATTTAGATTAATCATACTCAGATTCATTTGTGTATTAGAACAAATTAAATTTGATTATAATTATAATTCTTAATTTTTATAATATTAGGTTGTTAATTTGATTTGCATTACATTAAATCTTTACATAGATCAGACTCTAAATAATAAATTAGGGTTAATATTTTGTATATACTTGAACATTCCCCGTCCTAAATGTACCATATATAATTTGTTAAAAGCACGAAGAACGGACATTCTCCGTGTTAGAAGCACGAAGAACAATCATTCTCCGTGTTAGAAGGAGAACGAACATTCTCGGTGTTATAAGGACGGAGAACGGACATTCTCGGTGTATTACCAACTAAGCTGGGACTTACATTCGATGAAAAATGACACCCAAAAAATGATAATCCCCATGTTTCCCAATTGTTTGTATCGTAAATAATGATCAAACGTGTTGCTTAACCCTATATTACACGGCAAATAGGTCGTTGTCAAAGAATAAGAAGAGTCACTGGAGGTCATTGAATATCTCCAACTTCCAATAAGGAATAAGAAGAGTCGGTTAGGAACATGTGTATATATACATAGGGGTCCCCATTCATTTGGGTAGGTTGCACATTTAACATGGCTCCAAAAAAATCTTCTGGTTGGGAACCATGGCCAGAGTCTTCTTTCCGTCGTCGTCTAGCCTCTCTGCATGGAGCACCCTCTGCGTCGCCTCCGGCCCATGACTGGCTGGCAGAGATTACGGAATTCCTGACCTCCTGCGGGTTGTCACTGGAGGTCATTGCTCGATCTCTTGATCCGGTATCCAACTTTGACATGTTGTCGATCACTCTGGAGGATTCTCTGGAGAAGAGGGAAGGGTTACGCCGCCTGTGCAATAGGGCGGGTGTGCGCACACTGCAGGACTTTGCGAAGGTCCTCCGCGAGGCTAGTGAGAGGTCTACGTAGACCTCTTCTTTTTCTGTTTTTTTAGTTTTTTACAGTTTTTTCCCTCCTCTTGTATCCTTCATCGGAGAATGTTTCGGCGAAGAAGCTGGGATTTAATGCAATCTAATATTTTGTTAACTCAATTTGGTTTTGGCTGCAAGCGACTAACTATTTTATTTATTTTTTAATTAATAAATCTTGTTACGTCAAATCGATATATCTGTGATGATATCCCCATCAATGACTTGTTACGTCATAGAATTGATTATGCTGCCAGCGTCAAGTTCTTGCCGTCAAATCCATCTATCTGTGACTAATTATTTTATGGAATTTTAATTGACACTTTTAATTACAACAACCAGTATAAAAATAATAGGGATATTTAGACTTTGGGTCTCAAATAAGTTTCAGAATTTGTGTTTGGGTCTCCATATTATACATAATTAATATTTGGGTCTGAAAAGTGTCACTAATATTTCAAAAGTGTCACAAAAATGTTACTAATTATTTTTTTTACTTTTGAGACCCAAACACTAATTATGTATAATATGGGGGCCCAAAGACAAATTTTATAACTTATTTGACTGAAAATAAAAAAATTGTAAATGAAAAAGCAATCGACTCATTCAAGTATATACAAATTAAACTAGAAGACAACTTTGAGGGTTTTAATTTTACTTTTTTCAAGTACATAGTCTTGTTAGCAAGTCGTCAAACGGAAAAAATTCGGGATGGCAAAAATACGAGTATAGATCGGCTCAATGCAAAGAAAATACTGTTTGCCATTGATTGTAAAAGAACAGAACAGTTTTATGGGAGGACTGGACTTTTACTTCATAACACAAACTCGCTCGTACAAAGAAAGCCTATGGATGAAAACCTAGGTACAGCAATCTAAGTACAATTGTTTAGTTTTTTCTGGGGGGTGACGGTAGAGGCTCGGGAGAGTGCTATCAACTCTGCTTTACTCCTTGGACGATCGGACGTAGCCTTGGCTCTGATGAAGAAATGCTCTCGGGATGTGTGGGAAGATTCTTCTGTGTGCCGCCTCTCTCTCTCTCTCTCTCTGTGTGCCCAGTCGCTAGCTCTCTCCAGTCGAGCTCTGTCTCTGGTTTGCAAGGGAATGGCACCTTGCTATTTATAGAGATTTGTGATAAGTGGGGTGTGCAGTAAATGCTCCTTGAAAAGTGGGCGATTGGGGATTTGATTAAGATTCACCTTGATCCTGCTTATGTTGATTGCAACAAATCTGGACAGTTATGATGATTGCAATAAATTTGCCTTATTTGTTTTAAATTGATCTTGGGCAGTTATGTTGATTATAACAAATCTGTATTGTTACGATTTGCTAGCAGCCATAACTCCGAGGGGATAAGACCGCCACGTGTCCCAACTGTCATGGACGGGGCGTCCTGAACCGCATAAGGGTAGTCCTCCACAATCTGAGCCGCATGAAGGTGGCAACCGCATGAGGGTGGCAGCCGCATGAAGGTGGCAGCCGCATGAGGGTGGCAGCCGCATGAGGGTGGCAGCCGCATGAGGGTGGCAGCCGCATGAAGGTGGCAGCCGCATAAGAGTGGCTGTCGCATGAGGGAGGCAGCCGCATGAGAGTGGCAGCTGTATTAAGGTGGCAGCCACATGAGAGTGGTTGTCGCATGAGGGATGGTAGCCGCATAGTGAGCTTCAAAATTGGTGGATCGTGCCAGCTATAAAGATTTTTTTCGTTTCCGTAGGAGCACGCCATTATGTCAAAGTCATCATTGTAGCTTTATGTCAGAGCTGTCAATTCACCTTTATGTCAGAGCTGCCGTGTTGCGTCAGAGCATTAAATGAGGCCGCTGCTTGATGGCCAGCTGTAGAGGCGAGCCGCATAGGGCCACGTGGCTTTTACCCGAGCCGCATGGAGCTATTGGGGATTTCTGAGCCGCATGAAGCTCTGAAGGACTTTTGTCACGCCCCAGAACCAGAATACTGGAGAGCGGGGGCAGACATAGCCAGCTACGTATATTGAAATAGAATACATCTCAACTATACGGTCACGCCTGTCTAGATATGAGGGTTTACTACAAGCCAGCAGTCTCTTAAGGTCAAGCCTATTGTCTCAATCTCAAACAATTAACAGAGTTACAAGATATTAGAGCATCAAATATATATATATATATATATATATATATATATAAGGCGTCCCAAATATTACATATTGGATGATCATAAAGCTAGTCGTACAAAATGATAGGACTAGCAAGAGTTCAGTCATACATGATCAACCCTAGGATTTGTTAATCATGTTTACAGCCCGTAGGCAGACAGTAAGTAAATGTGCATCGAGCTAACAGGTGCTCGTCGGCTAAACGCCTCAAAAGAATAAATTTACATATAAGTGGATGAAACAAAAAGGGAAAACCCACTCGTAGCCCGGGTTCCGTCTAGTGTTCACCATTGGGCTGGAAGCTTGGTAGATCTTTGGAAGCTGCTCCGAAATCTGGCCACACAAAACCAGCTGGGTCAACCCCAGAAAGAGCAAGTGCCACAAGGAGGCCACAAATAAGAACAAAAGCCAGCATATCAGAACATAAAGAATAAAAGAAAGTACAAGTAGTAAAGTACACAGGGCGATAAACGACTAGGGACGTGGAACCATTCCGGGAGCCAAGTTACAATCCTTAAACCAAACAAGGACCGGGATTGTACCCCTTCGCCTGAATAGCTCACTGTCTCTACCCATTTATCGTTAGAGATAAGGAAAACAAACATGCTCAGGAGATAGCAGGTACTGGAGCTAGACAAGACTTAGACAAGGCTGGACGTCATGCATTCACAAGCGGCCAAGCAATTACTACGGCTTACTACTTTAACTAACTAGGGTTATCACAAGCCTTAATTACTAACAAGATGCAAGTGAGAATTTCCAGTCCCAAGCCCTGCAGACCATCCAGTTATCCTTCCGCGGGTTGAGAGTTATAGGTGGGTACATTGCCCGGGAGACAAATGTACCCTTAGGTGACTTAGAGGGTGCAACACATGACAGTGTGCTGGAAATGTGTTCTACTCGTCGGCAAGCTACAAGTCCATTAAAGCGCCCAGATAACGAGATTGCCTGTGACTGGGAATTCTCCATGTTTTAGTTTGATCTAATAATTAGCCTAATCCAATTTAGCGTGAGTCCCTGGCCGTGGTACCTAGGAAGTCACGTCCTAGACATGATGCAAGACAAGACAAGTGGATTGTATAAGCAAGCAAGCAGGAGCACCCACGGTGTCAAGTTGATTATACGAGTCAAGTTACAAGTTACAAGTCAAGTCAAATCAGGTCAAGTACAGGTCAAGTCAAGTACATGTCAAGAGTGCACCGCCACGGGCCACTATCAAGTCAGGTTGGTCATGTCAGGAGTGCACCACTATGGGTCACTGTCATGTTATGCTACTTCCTTGTCATGCCATGCCATGTACAATAGTCATTCCAAACATATTAAGTAAATCAAGTTTATGACAAAAGGCGTAAGGATATAAAATGGGCGTAAAATATCTAATAAAATACCAATATACAGGGCTATAAAAGAGCCAAGATTAAAGAAAATAAACCAAATCTCTATGATTGGACAGATTGCGCAAGGGTCCCTGGGGTCGGGTTGCGCAGGAGTCAAGTGCGCCAGGGGCCAACTGCGCAGGAGTGAGCTGCGCAGGAGTCGGCTTGCGCTGAACTGGTTGGCACAGGGGTCAGATTGCGCATGAGTGGATGGCGCAGGGTCAGATTGTGCATGGGCAGACTGCGCATGAGCGGACTGCGTATGAGCAGACTGTGCATGAATCCATGCGCACTCTGGTTGAGCGCAGTTCGCCAAGGGGCAAGCTGCGCGGTCGACACTGCACTAAGGAGCGCTGGCCGAGGGAGAATGCGCAATCCAGCCCTGCACTAAAGAGCGCAGGCTGCTGTCTTCTTCTCCAGGCTGAGAAGAAGACTCCAAGAACTCTAAGGTTCAAAACTTCATATCTTGGTAAAATCAAAACCAAATCTAGATTTTCAAAGGTCTAACTTGAGTAAAATTGAATTCTCTTCCACATGGAAGCATCAAAACATGCAAAAATCGAAGTTTAATGGATCAAAACCAAGGATTTTCGAAAATAGTTAAAACCTAGATCTAGAAAAATGAAAGCTCCAAATCACAAAATATCAAGTTCTAAAGTTGTTCTCCATAGCCTAATCTAGTTAATGGATAAATAAAAAGTGGTGCTTATTTGATGGCAAGGTGCACTTGCCTATGGGTTGGGGAGTTGTGTGGAAGAAGGAAGAAGAAGAAGTTGTAAGAAATTAATAGAGTTATTGTCACTACCACATTTCTTTTTGAGGGTAAATTTGTCATTTTTGGGGTAAATAAAATTTATTATTATTAATTAGAATTTATGGGAATTTTTAGGATTTATTTTGGATTTATTTGGACTAGTTTGATTTTGGACTAGTTTTGACTCTTGTAGACTAACCTAGGAACTAACCATAGTTAGTTGAGCTTGGTTAGGTCAAGTGGACCCTAGTCTAACCTAGTGTGACTCAAGTTAGTGGTTAGTGATTTATTAGAACTTGAATTAGGATTTTAGAAATCTAGTTATTTGATAAATGACTTGTGATTACACAAGTCATTTTGTGACTAAACTAGTTAGGACTAGCCAAACCTAGCCCAACCCTAACCCAAAGCCAAGTGGTCAGCCACCCTAGCTGAACTTAGGGATTCCTCCATTATAAATACACTCCTAATTTCTAGGGCTAGCCTCTTTTAGGGTTCTAGCAAAGTTCTAAGGAAAGAGGTGAGTCCCATCTTCCTAAAATCCTTAAAAATCCATTTCAAATCCTTTTTCTTTCAAACCAATTCCATTAGGACCTAAATTTCTTCCCCTTGCTGCTGTTATATTTTATTTGTAGGGAAATAACAATTTGTGGAGCTTGGAGGCTTGAGGAGTTTCTTCCATTTGAGGACTTTTCTCTTCATTGTGCATCAATAGGTATAACCCTCATTACTCTATTAATTTACTGTTTGAATCCATTTTAGGAAGGCCCTAGCCCTACCCCTACTGTAGGATAAGCTAAACCTAGGGTTCGGATTCGTTTCGTGTCCGTTCAGGACACGTATCAGTCCCCTATGCAATGTGTTTGATGAAATGCCACAGAGGACTGTTTGTGTGAATTTTTGAATTGTAATTGTATGGAAATTTGTATTTTAGGGCCGCTTAACCATTTCTGGAGCTCTGAGCCAACCTCGTGCTTGTGTCGTGTCGCTGGGGCCCTCGTGCACGCGCACTTGGACACGCGCGCGCGTGGGAACAGTGATCCCCTGCATCTCGGGGTCTCTGTTGGACACGATACGGCGTGTCGTGACACAAACTTCGTAGGGGCAATGGGGCACCCACTGTCACCATGCTCCCCAAGTTTCGTGGGACTTCGTGCTTTGGTTGGGGAGTTATCATCCACGCACTGGGTAGACACTGTTCTGTGCACTGTCATTATTTTACCACTGACACGACTTCACAACTTTGGACACGACACAATATGACATGATTCAGGATGTCGAGCACCTAGACCTATACCTAGGCTAGTTGGGGACACGACCACGAGTCCCCATTCGTGTTGTGTCGTGTGTACGACACTCGTGCACACGTGCACGAGCCTGTGCACACTGCACAGTATGTTGTGCACTGTTTTCATGTTTTCTTCTGTTGGACACATTTGTGTCCTATTGCATGGACACAAACACATCCTATGACACGTGTACATACTATGTGTTCATTACCAACCACTTATTACTCATATTAGTTTGTTTTGTGCATCAATTTCCCTTTACCCAGTTTTTCTGAAACATAGGTATTCCCAGTTTTCAGATTTTGTAAAATATGAACTCATTTGCACCCATAAATTACTGTTAACTACATAATATTATATCCCTAACATGTTCTCCTATATAAATTCTTCTAGTGTGTCAATTTTGGGTTGTTTTGGGTGTGGGGTTGACTCAAATCTGAAGTCCTTAGTTGAGGACTGTCTTGACAGTCCTATTCTTCATTGAACCTATTATTTTCCTGTTTTGAACCTTCTAATTACTGAGTTTAATTGCTGTGTAACCTGGGGGAAATTGATTGAACTGAAACTGTGAAGGTTGAACCTGGGATTGTGGGAGAGTTGGACTTGAGAGTTAATGTGAACCAATTCCAGTTTTATTTGTATTGAATTTTCCTTTCTCCCTTATCTTTCACTATTTTTCCAATGTATATATATACACTGTTTTCATACTCCTCACTGCATTTTAAGTTTCTGTCATACAGCCACACATACACACACATTCCTCCTCACTGCATTTATTTTCCTGAACACAGTGACACTTCTCACTTAATTCTCCTGCACACACTCTTCCTTGTTTAAGTTCCTGTACACTATATTGTTTTCCTGCTCACACACTTTACAGTCATACATTGCCACTCACACATGCACACCCTATCATTCCTTTCAATGTCTTTCTGCATATTCATTTTCCTGTGCACCACACCCTACCTTGATAATTTCCTGTGAACACAAGTGTTCAGACACTTAGCCCTCTCGTATTAAACCTGCACACTCTTTATTACCTGTTAACACACACACACTTATTTCCTATTACACCTTCACCCACACACACACTACTCTAAACTGTTAGCTACCTTCATGTGCACCCACACACTCTTCACTTGTAGTTTCTGTGCACACAAGTACACACCCACACATGTTTTCTTCCCATAAGTTTTCATGAGTATATCAATTGTCTATGTGCATATGTGTAGTGTAGATATATATGTGTGAGAGTATATCTATATGTATATGCATAGTGTTTAGCCTAATGCCTAGTGTGGTTCATTTTGTGTATCTATATATAGTGTATATACATAGGTATTATGAATTCTTGAATGTTGTGTGTATAGCCTTGTTAGAGTCTAGTATAGCTTTATTAGACCTAGCTAGTGAGTTTAGCCTAGTTTAGACAAGGTTGACCTAGTTTGACTTCTAGGGTTGACCAAAGTTGACCAAGAGTTAACTTTGGCCTAGATTGACTTAGAATCATGTAGAATGCATAGTAGGACTCCATATTACTATTCTGGACTTGTTGTGACTTGTGCTGTTCTGATTAGGAGCCAGACACCACTCCTTGGACAGTACGTTTCATTTCGGACACTCAGTTACAGGCGAGTACATTCTCTGATCATTTCATATCCTGCTTAGAATTATTTCCTGCAGTAGATTACTTTACTTGTACTGTCACGTTCGTCACACGGATTGGTACTATATGGATCCTTTCTTGAGATGTTATCCTTAGGGAGCATCGGGTACTCTATGTTCTGTGCGTTTCACTTTCATAGCGTATCATATGCTTCTTGGTTCTTTGATCACTTACGACATGTACCCTCATGATCGTAGAGTCTTCCTGGAATCTTATACTGTTGGGTTACCCCCAGAATCCCCATTTTTATGGGACTTACACTGTTGGGTTACTCCCAGAATCCCCATTTTTATGGGACTTACACTGTTGGGTTACCCCCAGAATCCCCATTTTTATGGGACCACTATGTATCACCTTCGGGGTCTACCACCCTTCGGGGGCTTATCACCTTCGGGGTCTATCACCTTCGGGGTCTGCTACATAGCATCATATAACATAACCTGGCTGGATCCTTGTGTATTGATCGGGGGTACGGGGGAGTATTACATGTTCATATTGTACTCTGACTCACTAGTCACTGCTAGTTCTCTATGTATAGTAGATATTCTATTACAGCTCTTCCTGTTTACATACTGCTTTTCTTTTAGTACCTGTATCTTACTTTACTGCATGTTCATATTTTCTAACCTGCTATGAATTGTTGAGATGTACTGTGCTCGCTCCTGTCCTGACTGGACCTGTTGAAAATATTACAGAGGACGAGGAGGAGGCTTGCTTGGACACCTATTATGGGGCAGCCCTTGATGACACCTGTGAGCTGGACCCTCAGGAGGATCCAGCAGTAGCTGAGGACTTTCCCCCGACTGTTTAGACTAGATTAGATAGTCTGTATTCATTTGTAGTTGGACATGTTCTAGTTAGACTCTTTATTTGGAGATCAGTTTGTATATTCTTTCATGCTGTAGCTGAGTTTGTATTACTCTGGATATTGTTGGGTTTATCTTAGACTATTTCATCTCTTTATTCTCTTGAGTTCTATTTCATATCGTGCTATCTCTTCCTTAGCTGTGATTGAGTTTGTTATTACTATGTCACCTCCGTTCGGGGAGTATAAACTGTTAGATGTTGAGACCTAGGACAGCGTTCTACCGCCGACACTGCGGCGTAGGCTGGACGTATTCACGTCTCGTGTCCTTACTCTAGGGTGCGGGTCGTGACACGTTTTTAGTGGTGGCCCATGCAGGTCCAGACTATAAGTGTAGTAGTGCTCGAACTAGAGTATCACTGCAGCCTGCTATAAGATATAGGACATTAATTTTAAGATACTCAATCACTTTAGGAAAATTTCTTTTATTGCCATCTAAATCCTTTTGTCAGCTAATCCTTTGAATTATAATTGTCCGCCTTTGTTATTTCGCTTCTTTCTCAAAAATTGATACTCTTGTTTGTCTATCTTCAGGATGGTAGAGACTCGATCACAGGTACCGTTCCTGAGGATGCTATAGAGGGGACTGCTACCTCTCAGCCAGCACGGCGAGGCCAGGAGACTGCAGCTCTTGCCACCTCAGCTCGTGTGGAGACCTCGGCAGCCGTAGCAGGGGACATGCACCCACCGGCTCGGAGGCAGGACCCGGTTATCCCAGAGGATCCTTACCAGCAGCCACCTCCAGGGACGATAGATGCAGTGCAGCTGCTAGCCTTCTTCAGGCAGCACATGAAGGGTCAGCAGGGGCAGCAGCAGAGACAGACGGCAGAGCTCACTCGAGGCATTGAGCTGGCAGTGACAGCAGTTGAGAGAGTAGCGGCTCAGCCAGCAGCAGTCCAGCAGCCGCACCAGCCACGGGAGAAAGGCATCCAGAACTTCCAGAAGATGCACCCGAGGGACTTTCGTGGGACAGAGGGGATCCTGTATGCCGATGAGTGGATCGAGCATATGGAGGAGATCTTCAGGCTGGCTGAGATTCCGACGAGGATTCAGATAGAGGCAGCGGCCAGCATAATGCAGGATCTGGCCCGGACATGGTACCAGACCGACCCGAGGGTCGGCACAGCAGGACAGACTTGGGCAGCATTCAAGAAGCTGTTCAAGGAGAAGTTCTTCCCAGAGGCAGCGCTGGGAGCCCTCGAGACTCAGTTCGAGGCCCTAGTTCAGGGGAGTCAGTCTGTGGAGGAGTACGCAGGAGAGTTCTGCCGCCTGGGCAGATTTGTAGAGGACTTGTCGGAGGCGACGAAGGCCCGGAGGTTCCGGAAGGGCTTGGTAAAGGAGGTCAAGTCCTACACCAAGAACGCCCGCGGTACTACATTTAAGGAGATACTGGTGGACGCACTAGCTGCAGAGGATGATCTTGAGCTTGGGCTCAAGAGGGGACGAGACTCCCAGGGAGGCAGTAGTAGCGGAGGACCGGCCAAGAGGCCGCACTTTCAGCAGCAGCACCACCAGCAGCAGAGGTTCCAGACACAGCAGTTTCAGCAGCTGAGGCACCAGCCAGTACAGCATCAGCAGCAGCCGAGGCAGCACCAGCAGGGCCAGAGGCAGGTTACCGTTTGTACCTACTGTAGGAAGCCCGGGCATGTTGCCAATGAGTACAGGAAGAGGCTGGGACAGTACCTTGTGTGTGGTTCAGCAGACCACCAGATGAGAGAGTGCCGTGCAGGACGAGCAGCTCCGGGAGGAGGAGCAGGAGCCAGAGCTCCAGTAGGCCAGCAGCGGGGACCAGCCCTGCCGACTCAGCAGCAGAGGTTTGTCCAGCACCAGCAGCAGGCCAGGGGAGGCCACCAGGGGCGAGCTTTCGCCATGGCAGCAGGAGAGGCTGAGGTGACTGGAGAGCTGATTGCAGGTTCGATTCTTCTTGACTCCAGTCCAGCATTTGCATTGTTTGATTCTGGTGCATCGTATAGCTTCATTTCACTATCTTTTGCGATTAGACACGGTATCATAGCTGAATCGTTGTCTAGGACTTACAAGATCATGACCGGGGGTGGTATTATCCTCGTGCATGATGTTTGTAAGGGTCGGAGAGTAGTTTTGGGAGGCCGTGAGTTGGAGGTGAGCCTGCTCGTAATGCCATTGCCGAACTACGATATAGTACTAGGCATGGATTGGTTGAGCAGGCACCACGCCAGCATTGATTGCAGAGGGGGTAGAGTTCTGTTCAGAGCGCCGGGGGAGCCAGAGTTCGAGTACTCCAGACGTCAGGCAGAGCAGAGCAGCGGAGTCTTCTGTGGAGTCTCGGTCGAGGAGCAGACGATTCCACACCCCTTGATAGCAGAGTACATGGATGTTTTCTCGGAGGAGTTGCCGGGACTGCCACCAGACAGGGACATAGAGTTCTCGATAGACTTGGTTCCAGGAGCGGAGCCTATCTCTCAGCATGTCTATCGGGTGAACAACAGCGAGCTGGTGGAACTGAAGAAGCAGGTGGATGAGCTACAGGACAAGGGCTTCATCCGCTCGAGTTCGTCGCCATGGGGTGCACCAGTGTTGTTTGTGCCGAAGAAGGATGGATCAGTACGCATGTGTATTGACTATAGGGCACTCAACAACCTCATGATCAAGAACAAATACCCACTGCCGCGGATCGACGATCTATTTGACCAGTTGAGCGGAGCTCGGGTATTTTCCAAGATTGATCTGAGGTCGGGATATCACCAGGTGAAGGTGAAGGGGGATGATATTCCCAAGACCGCTTTCAGGACGCGGTATGGACAGTTCGAGTTTTTGGTTATGCCGTTTGGGCTAACCAATGCACCAGCTGTGTTTATGAACCTGATGAACAAGGTGTTCCATCAGTATCTGGATCAGTTTGTAGTAGTGTTTATTGATGATATCTTGATATATTCCAAGACTGAGGAGGAGCATCTTCGGATAGTGCTGGAGATTCTCAGGAAGGAGCAGCTTTATGGAAAACTCTCCAATTATGAGTTTTTCTTGGACCGGGTGGATTTCTTGGGGCACGTTATGACTGGAGATGGTATATCAGTTGACCCCAAGAAGATTATAGTAGTTGAGGCATGGGTAGCACCGACTTCAGTTGCAGAGATCAGGAGCTTCCTGGGGCTGGCAGGATATTACCGGAGATTTGTGCAGGACTTCTCCCGGGTTGCAGAGCCGTTGACATGGTTGACCCGGAAGGATACTGAGTATGTATGGTCAGAGGAGTGTCAGGCAGCTTTTGATGAGTTGAAGAAGCGGCTGACGACAGCTCCAATTCTGACGTTGCCTTCAGGATCAGGTGGATTCACTATTTATAGTGATGCTTCAGGAAAGGGGCTGGGTTATGTGTTGCAGCAGCACGGAAAGGTGATTGCCTATGCTTCCAGGCAGTTACGTCCCCACGAGAAGAACTACCCTACCCACGACCTGGAGCTGGCAGCAGTGATTTTTGCTTTGAAGCTGTGGAAGCATTATCTGTATGGTGAGCGGGTGGAGATCTTCACAGATCACAAGAGCCTAAAGTATGTGTTCACTCAGAAGGAGTTGAACATGAGACAGCGCAGATGGTTGGAGTTGATGAAGGACTTCGACATTGCACTGCAGTATCATCCAGGGAAGGCCAACGTAGTTGCCGATGCTTGAGTAGGTATCCGACAGCCATGTGTTTGACCATGGATCGGCATTTGCTTGCCGACTTGGAGAGCCTTGGGATTGAGGTGATCGTGCCAGGAGTGCAGATGCAGCTATGGGGGATGCAGATACAGTCAGACTTGATGGACAGGATCAAGGCGGCCCAGTTTGAGGATGTGGCTTTCCAGAGTATCAGAGAGCAGATCAGTATTGGAGTGGGGGATCCTGAGTTCTCACTTGCAGAGGATGGTGCCCTGAGGCACGGTGCCAGGTTTTGTGTACCTAGTGGGGAGCTCAGAGAGCAGATTATGCAGGAGGCCCACAGATCGCAGTACTCTATACACCCGGGTGCCAACAAGATGTACCGAGATCTGCGAGAGCATGTATGGTGGTCAGGAATAAAGCGGAAGGTGTCCCACTTCGTGGCTAGGTGCTTGGTCTGTCAGCAGGTCAAGGCAGAGAGACAGAGGCCCGGTGGATTGTTACAGCCGCTGCCCATTCCCGAGTGGAAATGGGAGCATATCACGATGGACTTCGTTTCAGGATTGCCGCGTACTCCAGGAGAAAAAGATGCGATTTGGGTCAGTGGACAGGTTGACCAAATCGGCCCACTTTTGCCATTCAAGGTGGGTACGTCTACAGAGAGACTGGCGGAGATGTACATGAGACAGATAGTCAGGATCCACGGAGTTCGGTCAGCATCGTCTCAGATCGGGATAGCCGTTTTACTTCCCATTTCTGGAGGAGTCTGCAGACCAGCTTGGGCACTCAGGTCAAGTTTAGTACTGCATACCACCCCCAGACGGACGGACAGTCGGAGTGGACTATTCAGACCCTTGAGGATATGCTGCGGACGTGCGTCCTAGACTTTGGAGGTTCCTGGAAGGATTATCTTCATCTGGTGGAGTTTGCATACAACAATAGTTTCCAGGCCAGCATTGAGATGTCACCTTTGAGGCTCTGTACGGGCGTAGGTGCCGTACACCCTTATCCTGAGATGATATTGGTGAGCGAGCTTTGCTGGGGCCAGAGATGATTGTGGATGCGGCGAGAAGGTGAAGCTCATCAGGGACAGACTTCGCGTGGCGCAGGACAGACATCGGCACTGGGCCGATAGCCACCGGAGGCCCTTGGAGTTTGAGGTACAGATTAGAGTAGGATTAGATTTAGGGTTGTCTGTTTGTGATTTTTGATCATGTTTGTTTATTATTATTTAATTGAGACCTTGCTTGTGATTAGGTCGGAGACCAGGTTTTTTGAGGATATCTCCGACTCGTGGTACGATACGTTTCGGTGGAGGCGGGAAGCTTAGCCCGCGCTTCATCGGCCCTTTCGTTATCAGCGGAAGAGTCGGTGATGTGGCTTACAGGCTAGACTTGCCGCCTGTACTTGTGGGAGTCCACAACGTATTCCATGTATCACAGTTGAGATGGTACGTGGCTGACCCTAGCCATGTGCTCGATCATTCGGAGATTGAGGTGGGCCCTTCTCTCAGCTATCCAGAGCAGCCAGTAGTAGAGATTCTGGATCGACGGAAGAAGGTTCTGAGGAACCAGGTGATACCCTTGGTACGCGTCGCATGGAGGCTCATTCTCCAGGAGAGTCTACCTGGGAGCGGGAGGATGAGATGCGCGAGCGGTACCCCTATCTTTTTGGACCGTGAGGTATACTTTCTATCCTTCTCATCAGTTGCGTTTCGCCTTTCAATTTCGAGGACAAAATTCTTTTAAGGAGGGTAGATTTGTCACTACCACATTTCTTTTTGAGAGTAAATTTGTCATTTTTGGGGTAAATAAAATTATTATTATTAATTAGAATTTATGGGAATTTTTAGGATTTATTTTGGATTTATTTGGACTAGTTTGATTTTGGACTAGTTTTGACTCTTGTAGACTAACCTAGGAACTAACCATAGTTAGTGAGCTTGGTTAGGTCAAGTGGACCTAGTCTAACCTAGTGTGACTCAAG